>BQNB010158063.1:0-15076 GCA_026074375.1 Tanacetum coccineum
ATTACTGCAATTCTTAAATATAAACGATTAAGTAACAATTCTTTGCAATAACTATACAAAATGGGTTAATAAAATGGGATAAATTATGTTATAAAATAGACGTTATTTGATGTCATCAATGCTACAACTATCAAGGTGAAGGACATATGGCTAGGCAATGCACTCAGCCTAAGCGACCAAGGAATGCAACATGGTATAAGGATAAAGCAATGTTAGCTGAAGCTCAGGAAGCTGGACAAATTTTGGATGAAGAGCAACTCGCATTTCTTACAGATCCAGGGGTTCCAGATGGTCAAGCTGTTCAGACAATCATTCCAAACAATGCTGCTTTTCAGACTGAGGATCTTAATACTTATCATTCTGACTGTAATGATATCTCGAATGCAAAAGCAATTCTCATGGCCAACATTTCCAACTATGGTTCTGACGTTATCTCAGAGGTACCTCATTCTGAAACCTATCTTAATGATATGGAAAATCAAAGTGTGCATGCACTGCAGGATTTTGAACAATCACTAGTTGTGGATTTTACAGATAATGAGATACATAGTAATAGCAATATCATTCCGTACTCTCAATATTTAGAAGAAACACAACAGGAAAATGTTCAAGATACTAATTTGTAGGCACAACAAGATTCAATGATCTTATCTGTGATTGAACAAATGTCTAAAAAAATGATTAATCATGCAAATAATTAGGAAAAGGCTAATAAGGAACAGAATAATGAATCAGTAACCGCTGAGCTAGAGATGTATAAAGAACGGGTCAAAACGTTTGAACAACGTCTTAATAATGATTTAAGAAGTCACGAAAAAATGATTGATTGTCAAATAGATGATATGATTAAAGAGAAGCTTGCGCTAAAAGAACAAGTTGACTCACTTAAGCACAATCTTTCTAAACAAATCAAAGAAAAGGAATGTTTATTGCAAATATTCATTGTTTTCAAAAGTGAATCCAAAGAAAAGGAAAATAAATATATGGAAAACGAAATTGATTTGGAAAAGAAGATAAAGGAACTTGATAATATTCTTTTTAAAGTGGGTCAATCTGCTCAAACAGTGCACATGTTAACAAAGCCTCAAGCCTTTTATGATAATATACACAAACAAGCTCTAGGTTATCAAAATCTATTTTATCTTAGGAAAGCTCAGCGGATTAAACCAACCTTGTATGATGGTATTGTTATTTCTGATAAACATGTTGCTATGCCTGTGATTGATGATGAGGAAACATTGATTTTGGAAGAAAAGAGTCGATCAAAAATGTCTGAAAAAGGAAAGGATCCAGAGGTTATTAAGAAAAACATTTCTCATAAACCTATTGATTATGAAAAATTAAATAGACTATCTGAAGATTTTGGGAAACGTTTTACTCCACAACAAGAAATGGATGCTGAACAAGCTTTTTGGTTTCGTATATCCAATCCTACCATTGAATCTTCTAATCCACCACCTGTCAAAGTGGAAGTTCCCAGTGAACTACCTAAGGTGAGTTTGGTGAATGCAAGCCTTAAAAAGCTTAAATTCCACCTCGCCCAGTTTGACTCTGTGGTGAAGAAGAGGACAACACCTGATGCTCGTACAGAAGGTGAATGGGGGTTTGAACATACAAAAGCTGTTTTTAACAATGAAATTATTCCATTTCTAAAATCTTTAAAAGACATCTTCAATGTGTTTGATAAAGATCTTCTAAATGAAATAATGGAAGTACAGACAGTTTTTGACCAAATGGACGCTGCTGTTCAACAGTCTTCAGTTGACAAACAATGTTTAGAAATTGCTAAGAAAGAATTACTTTTGGAAAATGATCGACTCTTACAACAAATCATGTCTCAAGATGTTCTTTTAACTGTGATGAATTCTATGTCTTTGATTGGTGAATCTGTGAATATGGATAGAAAGAGAAAAGAATCTTGTGATAAGTGTTTCAATCTTGAGGCCGAGCTTTTGAAATCACAAAATGCGTTTAATGATCTTTTGAAAAGTTACTCACAACTTGAAAAACATTGTATTTCTCTTGAATTGTCAATACAACTTAATCAAGAAATTTTTCAAAAAGATGAATCTTGTAATAATCAAAATGCTCTCGAAATTCTAGAATTTTTTGAAAATAATGATTTGAAAGCTCAGCTTCAAGACAAAGACAGTACCATTTGTAAGTTGAAGGATATTATAAAATCAATGAGAGAAAAGTCCAAGGAAGAGAATGTCAATTATGATTATTGTGAAATAGAGACCAAAAATGTGGAACTGGAGAATAGTGTGGCAAAACTGATTTCGAAAAATGAGCGTCTTTGTAATGAAATTAATCATGTGAAACAGGTTTTTAAAGAGCAGTTTGACTCAATCAAAAAGACACGTGTTCGTACTAAAGAACAGAGTGACTCTTTAATTGATAAACTGAACTTAAAATCTGCAGAAAATGAGGATTTAAAAGCTCAAATTCAAGATAAGGTTTTTGTGATAACGTCATTGAAAAACGATTTACGAAAAGTAAAAGGAAAAGAAATTGTTGATATTGCTGCACAAATACCATCTGCCAACACTATTATTCCAGGAATGTTCAAGCTAGACTTAGAACCTTTGGCTCCTAGGTTATTGCAAAATAGGGAAGCTCACATAGATTACCTTAAGTACACTCAGGAACAAGCTGATATTCTTCGGGGAATAGTCGAACAAGCTAAAGCAGAACAACCTTTAGATAAAGAGTTAGACTTTGCCTGTAAGCATGCCCAACGAATTCAGGAGTTACTTGTATATGTTCGAGATACATGCCCTAATGCGATTAATCTTAGTGCAAAAAAGGTTGCTGTCACACCCAAAAACAAGGTCAAGAAAGTTAGGTTTGTTGAACCTCTCACATCCTCAAGCAACATTAAACAGGTAGAGTCATCTATAACATCAGATTCTAACACACCTGTGTTGTCTCCTACAGGATTGAAGTGTTCTCTTGTAATTGCGGATCAAAGCCTACATGCAATAAAAAAATGATAGGATCTTGCGAACACCTAGTAGGAACATGAAGAATAAAATAGAAGCCCAACCTAGGAAAGTTAATAAAAGGAATAGTGTTGTTGAACCTATTTGTGATGTTGATGTTAAGCATTCATTGTTAAATGCAAATTCTGAACATATTTGTGCTACTTGTAAGAAATCTATGTTTGATGGTGTTCATGATATGTTTCTTCTTGATTTTGTGGAAAATGTGAATAGCCATGCTAAATCTGCTAAGAAACATAAAAAACAAAATATTTAGAAACCTACGGGTCATGTATTTACTAAAGTAGGATTTAAGTGGAAACCAACAGGCAGAACTTTCACTATAGTTGGTAATTCGTGCCCTTTAACTAGGATCACTTCAGCTAACGTAGTGCCTCCTAAGAAAACCACTTCCCACTCAGTTGAAACACAAAAACCAGAGCTTAAAGTCTATAGCAGGAAACCCAAAAATGTTAAAAATGTAGGTTCGAGTAAAAAAGCTAAGATTGTAGAATCTAAGAATACTAACCACTCGGAACCTAATCATACTTGGGGATCCAATGCTACAGATATTACATCTTATTCTTCTCTTATCATGATAGGTTGTCCAGATTGTTCTCTGGTATCTGGACTCCGGATGTTCAAAACATATGACAGGGAACCGCTCTCAGCTCATGAACTTTGTTAGTAAATTTCTGGGTACAGTTAGATTCGGGAACGACAATATTGCAAGGATTATGGTGTATGGTTACTATCAGCTGGGAAATGTTACTATTTCAAGAGTATACTACGTCGAGGGGCTTGGACATAACTTGTTTTCTGTTGGTCAATTTTGCGACGCGGATCTTAAAGTTGCATTTCGGAAAAACACTTGCTTTATTTATAATTTAGAAGGTGTTGATCTACTTTCTAGATCCCGTGACATAAATTTGTACACAATTTCTCTTGATGACATGCTTAAAACATCTTTGATCTGTCTTCTATCCAAAGCATCAAAGACTAAGAGCTGGTTATGGCACCGTCGGCTATCACATCTCAACTTCAGTACTCTTAACAAGCTTGCTAAAGACGGTCTTGCACGAGGCATTCTAAGGCTTAAATTTTAGAAAGATCATCTATGTTCAGCATGTGCATTAGGAAAAAGCAAGAAATCCTCTCATCAACCCAAAGCTGAAGACACTAACCAAGAGAAACTATATCTTTTGCATATGGATTTGTGTGGCCCGATGCGTGTGGCAAGTATTAACGGGAAAAGGTATATCTTAGTGATTGTCGACGATTACTCAAGATTTACTTGGGTCAGATTTTTGAGGACAAAAGATGAAGCTCCTGAGGCCATCATTAAATGCATCAAAAATATTCAAGTTCGTTTGAATGCCACTGTCCGTAATGTTCGAACAGATAATGGAACCAAATTTGTCAATCGGACACTTCGTGAATTTTATGAAAATGTTGGCATCTCACATCAAACATCTGTTCCCTACAATCCTCAGCAGAATGACGTTGTCGAAAGGCAAAACCGAACTCTTATAGAAGTTGCTCGTACAATGTTAATATTTTCTAAAGCTCCATTGTTTTTATGGGCCAAAGCAATCAACACAGCCTGTTACACCCAAAACCGTTCTTTAATCCGCCTTTGATACAACAAAACTCCATATGAGCTTATGCAAGATAAGAAACTAGATTTATCATTCTTTCATGTCTTTAGTGCACTCTGTTATCCTACCAATGACAATGACAACCTGGGTAAATTAGATGCAAGAGCTGACATTGGTATTTTCGTTGGTTACGCGCCCGTAAAGAAAGAGTTTAGAATCTACAACAAATGAACCCAGAAAATTATTGAAACAATTCATGTGACATTTAGAATGACTAACACGTAAGGCTTCTGAACAATTCAGTTTAGGACCCGGGCTTCATTCTATGACTTCTGCAACATCCAGTTCAGGAGTCGTTCCAAACCCTATTCCTCAACAACCTTGTATTCCACCACCAAGAGATGATTAGGATCGCTTGTTTCAACCTATGTTCGATGAATACTTCACTCCTCCATCAATTGCTATTTCTACAGTTCAAGAAGCTGCTGCTCCGAGAGCGTGGTTTTAGCAGATTCTCCTGTATCAACTTCCATTGACTGGGATGGTCCATCATCAAGTACTCTATCAACACAAGAACAAGAACAATCTCCAAACATTTCTCAAGGTTTTGAAGAATCCCCAAAAACACCAATCTTTCGTGATGATCTACTTAATGAATCTCCTCATAAAGAATCAACTTCTCAAGGGTCATTATCAAATGTAAGACAAACCCATACTCCATTTGAACACCTTGGTAAATGGACTAAGAATCATCCTATAGCAAACGTGATCGGCGATCCTTCTTCTATCTCTAACTGAAAGCAACTCCAAACTGACGCCATGTGTTACGTAAATTTTGATGCCTTCCTGACTTTGGTAGAACCTAAGAACTTCAAACAAGCAATGACCGAACCGGCGATCGATGCAATGCAAGAAGAAATTCATGAATTTCAAAGACTAGAAGTTTGGGAATTGGTGTCGTGTCCAGATAAAGTGTTATTGATCAAACTTAAATGGATTTATAAGGTCAAACGATGAATTTGCGGGTAATAAAGAATAAGGCTAGACCTAGTTTGCTCAAGAATCAGACAAGAAGAAATCCGTTTTTAGGAATCATTTGCACCGGTTGCTAGAATAAGGCCATCTGTATCTTTGGTATCAAATGTCCGCTCATAAAATATGAGATCTCCCAAATGGACGTCAAAACGCTTCTTAAATGCGAGCTTCAAAGAAGAGGTCTACTTTCTCAACCAGAAGGATTTGTTGATCAGGAACAACCCTCGCATGTGTACAAGCTCAAAAAGGCCCTCTAACGTCTCAAATAAGTACCCCCACATGCATGTACGACAGCTGTCCAAGCTTCTTATCTTTCATAAAATTTATACCAAAGTTACAGTTGATACCAACACTCTCACACGGCTAAGCTAGAACACTTATTACTGGTACATAATTTTATGTTAACATAAAATATTTTGCATCCACTAAAATTGCCTTGTGTAATAAAGTTTGCTAATCAGATGACCCACTAGTTCAAGATGTCAATGAATGGGGCAGATGTCCCTTCGTTTTAGGATTACAAATTTCACAAAGTCCAAGAGGCATTTTTATAAACCAACTAAATAGCTTCTGAAAATTGTTAAAAGATATGGTATCTAAATGATGATTCTGTAGACACACCTATGGTAGAAAAGAGTAAACTGGATGAAGATCTACAGGCGATTCCAATTGATGCTACACTTTACCGTGGTATGATTGGATCCCTCATGTATCTGACATCCAGTAGACCAGACCTTATTTATGCAGTCTGCTTATGTGCCCGGTATCAGGCAAAGCCTACCGAAAAGCACTTAAATGCGGTTAAGCGGATCTTTTGGATACCGAAAGGAACCATTAACATAGTCTCTGGTACACAAAGGATACCTTAGTATGTCTATGACAGCAAAATGCAATGCAGATCACGCGGGTGTCAGGAACTAGTACCGCAGTACATCAGGAAGTGGCTCATTCTTTAGTGACAAACTTGTTAACTAGTCTTCAAAGAAGCAAAAGTGCATTGCAATCTCGAGTACAGAGGCTAAATATATTGCTCTATCTGGGTGTTATGCTCAAATCCTATGGATGTGTTCACAACTAACATATTATGGCTTTCAATTCAATAAGATTCCTCTGTACTGCGACAACAAGAGTGTGATTGCTCTATGCTGCAACAATGTTCAACACTCACGAGCCAAGCACATCGATGTTCGCTACCATTTTATAAAGGAGCAAGTAGAGAATGGAATTGTGGAGCTATACTTTGTCCGGACTGAATACCAACTGGCTGACATCTTCACCAAACCTTTGCCAAGAGAAAGATTCAACTTTTTGATCGAAAAGCTCAGTATGAGAAGCATGTCTTCGGAAACGTTGAAACGTTTGGCAGAGGAAACGGACGAGTGATGGTGGTAACTCATATCCTGTATTATATGTACATAAGAAAACATAAAAACACAAAAATATTTTTCTTTTATATAAATTTTTCAAAAAGAAAATTAAAAATTAAAAAATCAGAAAAATAAAAAAATATGTATCCCTGGCATGTCTTCTGAAAATCGATAACATTTACGGTCTTAGAAATGTCATGTAATAATGATACGAGGTTGTAAATAAAGTTCGAGCAGAAGTTTAAAAGTTTTTAAAACATGCCAACAACGGCTTGCTATTATTTCAGATAGCAACCCGGTCATCATCTTAAAGGCAAGTATTTTAAAAAGAAAACTTGACCTCATAACAGGAACTTATTATTAGGCATGGTCTACTTTATAACCATGCAAAGGCTTGTGATTACTTTGCATCACAACCCGTGCTTCATATATTCCATAAGTGTACGTGTCAGTGCGCTTATTGTGTCAAAATAAGAGAAATCTTATTTTTCATGGTGTTGATTTTCTAAATAAACAATAATTCATCACAAATTCTTTTTCAAAAATATTTTGACTACTAAACAACACTATAACTCGTTCAAATAGAAAACGTCATTGTTGATGGGAGAGATAATATCTAAATATCTTTCTTCATAAATCTGTTTGTGATAATGGAAAAGTGTTTTAAACAATAATAGGTTAACCATTAAATG
Organism: Tanacetum coccineum; assembly: GCA_026074375.1. Taxonomy (NCBI): domain Eukaryota; kingdom Viridiplantae; phylum Streptophyta; class Magnoliopsida; order Asterales; family Asteraceae; genus Tanacetum; species Tanacetum coccineum. Next base: position 7,677 of record BQNB010158063.1, read on the forward strand.
GGGAGTTAAATTAAGGCTTAGCTTATGTGAGCCTTAACTGTTATGTGTTTATGCCTTTAGAGAGTATTTGTGCAAATAAAGTTTTCTAGTATGTTAGTTTACAAACATGTGAAATATTAGAAAAATACTCGGTCCACCCGAGTATTTATCGTTTTATTATTGCTCGTAGTTAATTTTGTTAATGTATAATGTACGGTAATGGGCCGGTAGTTAAACCCAACATGTTAGCCCTTGAAACCCCAAGGGGGCCTAGGCCTTTTTATTGTAAGTAAAAAGCCTCTTCATGCCATGTAAGATTGGGCGGAGTTAGTCATTTCATTTATACAAGATTACTTTCTCACTCTAGAAAGCTCTCCCTCACTTTCTCTCTATAGAACTTGGCTAATCCTCTAGTCATTTGATTGTGTTATGATTTCCAATATCCTACAATTGGGTATCAAGAGCTCATGGATGATTAGTTTAATTGTGTGTGCGTTTTCTGGTTTGTTTTAGATCGAAAAGTTTAGTCTTTGAAGGTTATAGCTTGAGTTCTTAGTTTTCTTTGATCTCGATGTTTGTGATTTTAAAGTTCATGTTTTTATAGTTGCTATAGCCTTCTAGTACCAAGTTGTGCAAAAGAAACCAAGCAAAAACGTTCAAAAGGGTGATTTTTAGGTGTTTTTAGGTGAAAAATCATTTTTTTCATTCTAGCGAGTTAGGCTACTGTTCGTTGATCTTCCTAGCGAGTTAGATCACTATACTGGCGAGTTGTCAGAATCGTACACTGTGTCAAAAAGTATTATGGCAGCGAGTTTGTCGTTTTGTGCAGGTAGCGAGTTACAGGTAGCGAGTTACTGGTAGCGAGTTACTGGTAGCGAGTTAGATACTAGCGAGTTACAAGTTTTTGAAGATCTTTTTCTAGCGACTTGTGAACAGGAACTCTATCAATTTAATTTCTTGGCGGCGAGTTATCTACTCGTCCTTCCACGAGTTAGAGCATAGCGAGTTACAGGTTTTGAAGATTCTTTTCTAGCGACTTGTGAACAGGAACTCTGTCAATTTAATGTCTTGTCAGCGAGGTATCTACTCTCTTCCAGCGAGTTATTGATTGTAATCCTAACAAACCTGTACAACAATTCACCATTTCACATAATCAATCACCACTTTTAACATACAATCACTAATCATTGTTCGATCAGCTTAATCATTTCACAATCAATTAAGATGGCTAATCTTTCAAAAGACATCCAATGTACCGGTTCAGATACCCGACCACCTATGCTTGATAGGACTGACTTTGCATCATGGCAACAACGTATTCGACTGTATTGTCGGGGTAAAGAGAATGTTGAACATTTTTGAAGCAATTGGATGAAGGACCAATTCAGATGTGAACATTTTCGGAAACACTAACTAAAGGGACTGAAAGGTGCCCCACATAAAGTCCAGAACGACACTACAAGTCTATTCAACTTGTCCCACCAGAAGATAAGGAATTACCAATCTGACATCGGCAACGAACATCCTACTTCAAGGGCTACCAAAAGATATCTACTCTCTTATCAATCATTACACCGATGCAAAGGACATATGAGACAATGTGAAGATGCTCATAGAAGGTTTAGAATTAACAAAAGAGGATCGTGAATCACAACTATATGATGACTTTGAACACTTCCGTCAGAACAAGGGAGAAATCATTCATGACTATTATGTTCGGTTTTGTGCCAAACTCATCAATACATGCGGAACATCAGATGACCATGTCCAAATGCAATGAACTCCAAGTTTGTGAACAACATGTTGCCTGAATGGGGTAGATTTGTAACAACGGTGAAACTGAACAGAGGGTTGAGGGACTCTAACTATGATCAGCTGTATGCTTATCTGAAGCAACACGAGGCACATGCCAATGAGAACAAAATAATGCTAGATCGATTCACTCAACACACTATGGATCCACTTGCTTTGATGTCAAATGTCTCACACCAGAAGCATTATTCACAATCATCTACAACTCCACCATCCACATATATTCCACCACACTTTGCTGACAACACTTAACTTTATTCGGGACTCTCTCCAACAGACAACTTAATTAAGAATTTAACCAACACACTTGCCCTTCTTACCCAATCATACAAAACATACTTACCTCAAACAAACAATCAACTTGGAACTTCATCAAATACAAGGAACCAAGCTACAGTTTAAGACGGGAGAGTTGTGGTTCAGAATGTTTAGGGTCAACAGAATAGAGGTCAGGGGAACAATGCATGGGGTGGAGGTGCAGTTGGTTATGGGGGAGCACAAAACAGAGTTGGGAATGCTAATCCAGGACAAGCAAGGCAGATTAAGTGCTACAACTACAATGGCATAGGCCACATAGCAAGGAACTGCACTCAACCCAAGCATCCATAGAACTCTGAATACTTCAAAGATAAGATGTTGTTGATGCAAGCTCTAGAGAATGGGGTGGAATTAGATGAAGAGCAGTTATTGTTTATTGCAGGTAGACAAGACAACGCTATTGATAAAGATGTAGATGAGCAACATGTTCAGGATTTAGCACTCAATATGGACAATGTGTTTCAAGCTGATGACTGTGATGCTTTTGATTCTGATGTTGATGAGGCTCCCATAGCACAGACTATGTTCATGGCTAATCTATCATTCGCAGATCCTATAAATGATGAACCTTCCGTCTTAGGATTCAGGACATTCTAAACTGAGTACACCGGCCAAGTCACCTATCAAGATGTTGTTTGTGAACATCATGAAGAACACGAGATGCATGACGATGTACAACCAAACTACATTGTTGACTCATATGCTAATTATACTAGTGATAGTAATATGATTCCGTATGAACAGTATGTAAAGGACAACGTAGTATCGGTTGTACAAAGAAATGTATCTTCTGTTCCAAATGATGCATACATGATGATATTTAATGATATGCATAAACCGCATGCCCAACCTGTCTCGGTCACAACACGGAACACAATAGTCGACAATTTATTAACTGTTGAACTTGCAACATATAAGGAACAAGTTAAACTGTATGAAAGACGGGCCAGGTTTGAATTAACGGAAAGAGAACAAAGAATTGATGAACAATTAAGAATAGTTATCACTGACCGTAATGTTAAGGAAGAAACTCTAAAAAAGGAACTTCATTCTGTAAAAATGCAACTTAGCTTCTACATCAATCATAACAAGTTCAAATGGTAGAAGAAGTTACGTATTGAAAAAAATTTTAACCAGAAAAAAACAAAAACCTTAAAGAATTTTTTTGGACATGAAGTTTAAAAGAAAAGGTCGAGGATCAATTATATCAAAGCAAGAACCAATCTCTTCAAACAGTTCACATGTTAGTAAAATCCAAAGCCCTTATTATAATGAACATATAAGGTAGCTATTGTCCTACAAGAACCTTTATGACTCACCCATGGCAAAGCAAGTTTACCCTGCTCTATATAATGGTTATGAAATTATCAAAAACAATCATGTTCCGGCTATAGTGCACAACACAGAGGATACCCTAGAGATAGCTGAAATCACTAGGAGGAAAATGAATGACAAAATGAAAGACCCTGAGTGTGTGACTAATAAGGTTAAGATTGCACCACCTGATTACTCGAAAGAGAATTATTTAGCGACCTTCACACCACAGAAGCAATTGACCCCCGAGCAAATATTTTGGTCTCAAGATCTCATCAACAAGTGAAACAGAAGCTCTTAAAAAAGCACGACCACGGCCTCAAGACCATCAACTGAGCGTTGAATGGGGTACCACACTAAATAAACGCCTGCAACGCTTCGTACCTCGTGTGCTTCCAACAAAGAGTCAAGTGAAAATTAATATTTTTACACTCATACAACTCTTTTTGGAATTTGAAAAAACCTGTAAAAAGAGAATTACACCAACTGGGCTCACTGAAGGGGAAAGGGGTTTTGAACAAACCAAGGAATGTTATCTCAAGGAGGTCATTCCATTCTTCAAAACACTTAAAGAACATTTTGAGGGCATTCAAAAGGCTCTAACTAAAGAAATTAAAGAAATGAAAGATGTTTTTGAAGAATTGGAAGCTGAGGTTGACCAAAATGTTGTTGACAGGAAACATGATGAGATTGAACGGAAAAACCTTCTTATTGCACATGATAATTTAATTGCCGATTTCTTGTCCAAAGAAGTGTTTTATGTTGCAACAAATTTTGAGCTTAATGTTTCTAGATTTACTGAAATGCATGATGCTCACACTATTGTTGAGGCACGTTGTCTGGAACTTGAAGCTGAGCTTTCTAATTTACGTGATAAGATTCAAAATGATAATCATAATGAGTTAGTTAAATGGTTTTCCAATCTTGAGGTAAATCACTTAAACCTGCAGTTAAAGTATCAAAACCTTAAAGAAAATTTTAGAAATAATCCATCAACACCCGCTAGAGATACTCCTGATTTTGATTCAGCCTTTGTAATCAGAAAAATGAAAGCTTCTCTTCAAGGAAAGGACAACGTCATTAATAAATTGAAAATCGCAAATCTCTCACTTGGCAAGAGACCCATATGAAGCAAACCGTAACATTTATACGTTTATGCCATAGATTTCAGATCACTCAGTTAACTGAAAAAGTCACTGCTCTTCAAGAACAAAATAAGATTTTTAGGGCAGAAAATGCAAAAATTAAGCAGCATTACAAAGAATTGTCGATTCTAATTAAGGCTCACCGTGCTAAGCAGACTAAAACAGACAAATGCTTTGACAACTAAAAAGAGAATCTGAAACCCAAATCAAGACTAAAATGAAAAATGTCACTAAGGATCATTAAAACCAACAGTTCTTACTACTAGGAAAGTATGCTAAAGATTATGAGACCGATCCACCCTCACAAGAGGAAACAATAGGAAGTATTCATCTAGATTATCTCAGGCAACTTAAGGAAAGGTAAAAGAAACCCTTTCGAAATAGATGAAGGAAACTAAGGTTTAACAACCCTTAGATTAGGTCCAATATTCCCCTTTGCTTGCTGTTACACTAAACACTCTTAGGAACTCTTAGAATATGCGATTGGCACTTATCCCAAAGACTTTAACAAATGAGATAAAAAGCATGCTCTTACCCCTTTATTTAGCAAAAAAACAAGTTACTTTTGAAGAACAATGTGACACGTCAAATAGTAACACACACATACATGTAGGGAAACTAAACACTCAGCAGACTAATGTCCCTATGCCTCATTCTACAGGAGTAAACTGTTACACCAATGCTAGCGGATCACAGCCTAAGAGCAATACCAAGAAAAATAAGATCTCTTCAGCTAAAAGTGTCAATAAGAAGAAAGTAGAAGAACACCCTAGGACAAATAAGTCTAACTTAAGAACCACAAATCGTGTTGATTCTAGTAGTAGCTCTAAGGGTACTGTAATTAATTCGAATTCTGATTTTGTTTGCCAAACATGTAACAAGTGTTTAATTTCTGCAAATCATGATATGTGTGTGGTTGATTATTTGCAATCGGTTAAGGAACCCCCCTCTATTCATAATAGTCATAATGTTGTGCGCAAAGTTAAGCAAGTTTAGAAACCTAAGCAAGTTAGGCAAGTATGGAAACCCACAGGCAAAGTGCTTACTAGTGTTGGTCATTAATGGAGACCCACGGGCAGAATATTCACCTTAGGAGAACAATGCCCTTTAACTAGGCTCACTGTACCCAAAGTAGTATATGCTAAGCAAAACGAGTATCAGGCCATTACTTGTGCTAACAAACAGGAACCCAACCAAAATTGGGGATCCAACTTTCCAAACTCTCCATCTTCATTTGTTTTCAAATGCAGGTCGTACAGATCGTCCTTTGGTATTTGGACTCAGGCTATTCAAAACATATGACTAGAGATCGCTCACGGCTCAGAAATTTTGTAAAAAAGTTCATCGGGACAGTTAGATTCAGGAATGACCACTTTGGTGCTATCATGGGTTATGGAGATTACGTGATTGGTAACAGTGTGATCTCTAGGGTATACTATGTGGAAGGAATAGGACACAATCTATTTTCAGTCGGATAATTTTGTGATTCTAACCTAGAAGTTGCATTCAGGAAACATACTTGTTATGTTCGAGACACGGATGGTGTTGAATTAATTAAAGGTTCTCGTGGTTCAAATTTATACACTATCTCGGTCGAAGACATGATGAAGTCTTCCCCAATCTGTTTGTTGTCCAAAGCCTTCAAGAACAAATCATGGTTATGACATCGACGTTTAAATCACTTGAACTTCGGCACCATCAATGACCTTGCAAGAAAGGACTTAGTCAGAGGTTTACCTAGATTGAAGTTTGAGAAAGATCATCTTTGCGCTGCATGTCAACTAGGAAAGAGCAAAAAGCATACCTACAAACCCAAAACCAAAAACACCAACTTGGAAGTTCTTAATACCCTTCATATGGATTCATGTGGACCGATGCGAGTGCAAACAATTAATGGGAAGAAATACATCTTAGTCATCGTTGATGATTATTCTCTGTTTACTTAGGTTAAGTTTTTTAGATCGAAAGATGAAACTCCAGAAGTCGTCATCAAATTTTTGAAGCAAATACAAGTTGGTCTCAACAAAACTATTAGATACATCCGTACAGATAATGGCACAGAATTTGTCAATAAAGATTTGACTGCATATTATGAACGTGTCGGCATTTTTCACCAAAAGACAGTTCTACGGACTCCACAGCAGAATGACGTTGTCGAAAGACGGAACCATACTCTTGTAGAGGCCACTAGGACAATGCTGATATTTTCTAAGGCACCAATGTTTCTATGGACAGAAGCTGTGCTACTGCTTGTTACACCCAAAACCGATCCCTTATTCACACTCTTCATAACAAAACCCCATATGAGCTGGTGCATGATAAGAAGCCTGATCTTACCTTTTTCCGTGTCTGTGGTGCTCTTTGTTACCCTACAAATGACAACAAAGATCTTGGAAAATTACAACTAATAGCTGATATTAGAATATTCGTTGGTTATGCACCTAGCAGGAAAGGGTATAGAATTTACAACAAAAGAACCCGATGAATTATGGAAACTATTCACGTGTAATTCGATGAGCTGACTGAGCAACTGGCTCCTATGCAACTCAGTACAGGACCCGCTCCTACTTTTCTGACGCCTGGACAGATAAGTTCAGGGCTCGTACCTAATCCGGTTCCTGTAGCTTTTTATGTACCCCCCATAAATAAAGATCTGGAGATTTTATTCCAACCAATGTTCGATGAATTTCTGGAACCTCCTTGTATTGAAAGACTGTTTTCCCTTGCTCCAGCAATTCAAGTTCCAGTCAACTCAACTGGTACACCTTCATTTACTACCATAGATCAAGATGCACCTTCTCCAAGTCATTCACCGTCATCTTCATATTACAA
>BQNB010158064.1:0-15076 GCA_026074375.1 Tanacetum coccineum
GATGACCGAGAAACTATTTCATCGTATATTCGTAGATTCTTAGATGCTCTACGGTTGCTAATCTTTGGATTTTTAATTTGTTACGGTTCAGCGTAGTCATTTTTCTTAAGCTAAGCAAATTACCTTTACTTCATTTAAAAGTCATAACCCATGTTTGTTTTTTATTAGATAAAAATACGTTATTAAAAAAAATTATAAAAAACCTCATGAGTGCCTGTGCATAGAAACGAGATTTTATAGCGACAAATAATTATAGTGATATTTTGGTATACAAAATGTTACACAAAATAGTTAGCCAAAATATCACAATAAGTATCTATCATTATGACTAGATTAGTACTATGTTATTGGGTGGTGACATTTGGTTTTGATAGATTATAAACCAAACAATAACTATTTATCATTAAAAAATCTTATTGCTATGCACGAGTATTAATCTAATAGACTCAAATAGTGGTAGAAGTATCGCAAATGAATAAAAAGACACAACTTTTACCATTTTCTTTAGGTAATAATTGCTAGAAGGGGTTAAGCATTTAAGAAGGGTGTATTTTGAAATTTTTAAAGGGGAAGGGTGGCCATATGTCACGCTTTTAGGATCATTGCAATAATTGAAGTCATGCTTGCTTTGATGATGATACAAGTGTGTACAAATGAAAAGAAAAGTGATATTTATACCACCACCAACCAAACTCTTCTTGACCTTTCCCTATAATATGTTTCTAAAGTAGATACAGTATTTACGGAGTTTAAAGTAATACTAATTCACGTTAGGTTTGACATTAGACCATTAGTTGATATGACAATCATATCCGTTGCAGATAAACATTTGATTTATCTTTTCATTATGTCGTCAGAAACTAATGATCGGGTATTTTGACTAAGATGCAATAATACAAGGAGGTACAAGCTTGCGGATGACATGTAATGTAAAAATGAAGGCCGGGAGTTTAAATCATGATCTTATGTTCTTAATCATGTATAATGAGATTTACTTCTTTTTTGTTAGACGTGTAACCAATCGGCGAAAACCACCAGACGACCAGTTTCCCTGTAACAAAAAAGGTTGTGTTTAACACTTCCTTTTTATCTATAGAGCATCAAATTTGTTTTCTTGCATCTTCGTCGCGCCTTTGATCATTGTGTTAATCTGTCGAGCTGTGCAAACTTATAAGTCAATATATGTACTAAAACAAGCAAAAGAACCCGCGCGTTGCGGCAGGGTTAATTTTTTCTCGAATAATTTTTTTTTTACGTTTCAGGGTTTTTTTTTGCGATGCGTTATGGCGGGGCTAATTTTTAATATTTTCCTTTTTTGTATGATTCGGGGAAAAAAAATTTGCGTTGGGACGGGCTAATTTTTTCACGAATATTTTCTTTTTTTGGGACGGTTTTGTAAATTTTTTTACGGGAATCTTTGTGTAAGAAAATCGTAAATAGTTAAAAGGTGAGGATCTGTTTTGTATTTTTTTTTACTTTGGGCCAGATTTTAGGCTATTTTTGGGTTGTTTTTTTTTTGCTAATTTTTTCCCGGATATTTCCTTTTTTGTACGCTTCGGGAAAAAAAATTTTAAAAGAGATGTGAAAGCTATCATCAATTCGGTCCACTAAGAGCTCCTAAGCACTCTTCACTCATACCCCAGCTTCCCTCTTATTACCTGCCGCGAAGAAAGAAAAAAATGCGACTGAGCCAAAGCTTAGTGAACAGATATAAATGAAACTGATAGATCAAATATTCATAAGTAAACGAAATAGAATAAAAAAGATTTCATAATCATCATGAACATTAAGAATAAGTACAAAACAAAACATATAGAAATGCCACCACTAGCTCGAACGAAAGTCTACAGCATGCCACACACTTAGACTAAATAATCATCATATATCATAGCAAGTTGTGCAATGGAGTTGCAATCTCTACATGTACCGAAACGAAATGTGCAATGAGGTGTTGACACCACACCAAGCCATGCACATAAACTAAACTGAACAAAGTACCTAGGATGCATCCATACGCTCCCTACAAATCAAATCATATATGGCCAAGTTCAAATAGAGCTCAACAACAAATTAAACGCCGAGACTGATCCACACCGCCACAGAATAGTGGTCACGCCATATGTGCTCAATGACTAGGCCATGGTACCATCCCATGGCTAGTTAGCTCGGGCATTAGAACAAAACAAAGGGTTCATATAGCATATCGAAAGAAAACGAAAGCAAAAAAAAACAAAATATAAAAACAAAAAACAGAGAAAAAATTAATAAAACGAAAAATAAAGAAAAGAAAAAAAAGAAAGAAAAAAAAAACAGAATAAAAAAAGACGAAACGAAAATATTAGGAAAAAAGAAAACAAGCAATTAAAAAAAAATAAAATCAGAGGAAGAAATAAGAAAGCAACAAACAGCCCCCCCGCGCACCGGTCCCCCCTCCCCACGCCCACCCTCTCACTCCCACCACCACCCTCCCCTCCCACCTCCCCCGCCACTCCCCCACTAATAACCCCTCCTCGCCAGAACACCCCCCCCCTCACCCCAACCACACCTGGCCAAATTCCCGAATAATCCACACACCACACGACTTCAAAGGGCTCACGACCTAAGATAACAAATAACTTAAGCAACACAAAAAGCAACACTCTGAATTGGAAACCACACTAAGTTATAACCGCTAGGCAACCAAGATACATGAGCAAAAGACATGAGACACAACAACGAAACAGCTAGACTCTCAATAACCTTAATAAGCAATCAACGCGTATACAAAAACCAAGAGTTACACCATCATCACCGAATCTACCCGACTTTAAGAACCAAATATTATATATAGGGTACCACAGCCTAAATTACTAACCAGATTCTTTATATTTCATCATGAGGACTTTTAAAAAGTTTTCATTGATTAGTTTTATCTACTTTTTAATCTAAATAGTGTATAATCCGTACACATCTAATAATGACTTTTAGCAAACAATTAAGATATAAAATGACCCAACAGAATTACATACTAGCAATTGACTTCTGCTACATATCGTAAAAGGTTAAGAGGTCTTTTACTTTAAACCTAAGTATTACTTTCAGATACAACCATATAAAATTCCAAACCATATAACATATCAATTTCATTATAATATTAGGTCATCTTCATTAACCGCTCATATCAAAACATATATTTAAAAATACCAAGTCTTTAGTTTTAATACTCCATTTCCAAACCTGTTTATTATTGACATTGAAGATCATGTGCATGAAGTCATGCTATTCGGTTCTAGTTCTACGTAAGAGAAACAACATACTTTAATACTTGATCATGGTCCTATGGTGACGTAACTAATGTATATGCTAGATATATATGTAACAGACTTATTAACTCCTTTCAAATCACTAACTGATATTACGTGATCATCGAGAAAATAATAGTTTACATTTTTCAGTTTCACCATAAACTATTATCTCCAAACTCTGCAAAATAAGAAAAACCCCAACTAATTTTAGAGACAGTAATAAAGCACGATCTATTATACCCAAAAATAGCAAAGGGAGATTAGCGACTTCTGATTAATGGCGTATCATTAATTCAATACAATAATAGGCGCGGTGTAAAGACTCAACTTCAAGCTTTGTCGCTAGGAAAGATAACGAAACAAAAAGAAACCAACGAGATGACACGATGAGACAGATACAAGACATAATTCCGAGTACACTAATCGTATTTACCCAACTCTCAAATGGTACACAACCGTTCTAAACGTTAACCATCGACGACTCTTATCACACGTTCCGAACTATAAATCTCCAACAAAAACCTACAAAAACATAATCGACCTTAGGAAGCATACCCGCTGTAATTCGAAAAAGGCATGCCGCGAGCAAGTCAAAATACCAAACGTCCCGTACTTGTAACACCACCCACAATTGGTGATCGAGCCAGGCGGAATAAGTGAGATTCGGGCATGATTCTACTTCAAGAATCATCATCACAAGATATAAATTACACGAACGAACACAAAAGTCAGTTTTCAAAATTCGAATCCCATTGGAATTTACGACAAAATCTCGAACAGACAAATTAACAAGAAGCTTAAAGAGCTTATAAACTTGTACCTATTGTTTATAATATTACAAACAAGAGGAATAACACAGAGATTTTCCCCAAATACATGTATGTAGCACACATTGAAATCTTTTAAACAGGTCGAAATCCAAAAACCACATAAATACCAATGCATATTACCATATGGCAACCGAAAATTCTGTTGAGCCTACATTGAACCTACACACTGAAACAACATTGATGCGCTCTCTAAAAACGTCCAATCAAAAACAGTTGATGCGCGGTCAGACAGTAGACTAAAAGTAGTTTTAATGTTATTTAAAAATATTCAGGACCGCGCAAAACATTCCCCTAGAAGTGTTCTACCTTACGAAAGGCCAAAAGTGGGCGGTGGGGTGGCGTCTAACAATCACAAACCAAGATATAACTGTTTACAAAATAATCCTCATGACCCGGAAAGCGTCTCCACTCTGGTCATTATCTTGCTACATATTTAAGCAGTTTAAATATGCGCGCCCGTACAATTGATGCTTCGTAGAAACCCCAACAATCCAAGTCCAGACACGTCGAGTCAACGAGTTTCGTGTTCTCCCAATGTGATAAGCTAATCACCCAACTGGGAAGGCGATTAAATCCAATAGATCTCATCTTATATAACACCTACGCCGAGCTCTACTAATGACAATCTTAACAGACTACAGCTATGCAATTGACAGTTTTCATGATAATCGTGGGGTCATCAAAGAGTGTTTTGCTACTTAAGAGCAACACATAATCATATACTACTTTAAATCACTGGTCCAATATACTTGAAAAAGCAAAGCATGTTGTCCACCCCAAACTAAAGTAAACATCATAAAAACAGGATAAAAGTGCTGCGCTGATCTCAACCGACACCTTGAGCGTAACAAATATGTCCAAAATTACAGACATCACAGATTAAAAACAGTGTCTACGAGCTAAAGACCAATAGAATGCAGAACCTATTTACACTTAATGAGGTACGTATAAGACTACCGCGTACTCTTATTAATCTCACAATCTAACACATCTTTAATATATTCTTATAGATGTTAATCAGATTATCAAGTCCGTGTCTGGGAATTATGGCATAAACAAATGTAGATTCGCCTATCTCATATAAACTTAAAGTAGTTCATGATGAGCTTACATGAACGTAACATGATTATGATTGTCCACTTTCTATAAATCGTTTACAAATCTCAACACACTTCCTTTCGGAATTAACGCCTTCCAACTCTATCAGAGTGGGTTCCTATCTCAATGCTCACTACTCAATATTACCTTCTACTTCACATTTTGCATTATCTAAAGATACAAATCATTAGTAAACAACCGCGCGTCCTGATAATATATACTATAGAAGCCTCTCCTCTACATCACGAATAATTCGTTTATAAAATAATATTTATAACGATGACACTTCATCACACGCTCTTATGTAAATATATTTGTCGATGCGCTTACTACTACACAATGGACACATACTACATTTTATCAAGATGAGGTAGTATCGTTATACGAGTACTCATTATCTGTCGGTCTTCGACTGTTCTCTCTATCATTACCTCTCTCAAGTTAGCTCTCAATCGTCTAAAGAGTATGTACGTCGTGCGATTTCCCAAACATAAACTACATCTTCTTAACTTAAGTGTTTAAGAATTTCACCTTGAGACGATTGATGTAAATAAGTATCCAACAATTACTACTCTTGTGATTTCATAAATGAAACTAAATGTATTTTAGTAACTTGAGCTTAGTGTTCTTGATTCAAAACAGTGTACATATATATAGCAATATATAAATCATATCTGCTTGATCAACTCTTAATAGCGTATAAACATACATGCACTCCACACACACACAGTAATTCGTACTCTATACCTCAGTATACATTCAGTGTAGCTTATATATCACTTCTTTACTCAAACATGATTTAACACGATCAATACTCATAATCTGACACATTAACATAGGAACGTATTAAGATTATTAAGAAAGTTAATCCCGCTGATGAATAGGTACTTTTTAACTGTTTCATAGTTTTTTAATAAAATTACTTTTACATACTTCATTTACATCGCACTCACCAGAATGATATTCCAGTGTGTATTTATTGTACGTTAACCGTGTATGACACGCTTTTTAATAGACATCAACTGCACACCAAACTTCAACCAGCGGTACAATCAAGTATACAGTACAGAACTCTGCGGTTTCTTATACAACAACTCTACATTGATCATCTAGTCTCTTTTTTCTATTAAACAAACTCTTTTATGCTCATAGCGCCTATTGGTGTAAATAATATCAGTATTCTTTTATAAAAATAGGTTTTATAAAAGTATTTATTAGTCCGTATACTCGTAATTATACGTATCTTTTTTCGTTATAGATCGGTGTTTTTTTTCAAGTTTCTTATCATTTCCGGAATCGGTCATGAGACGTATATAATTAATATTATATCAATACCTACTGTCTAAAATTCGAATTAAAACAGCCCCTAAGTATTCATGTATATTTCTTTATAAAAACCTTGTTTTATGTATTAATTAATTTAGTAGTTTACTATAAAAACTCTTATAACCATATTTTACATATGTGGTACTTATAATAATGTCCAAGTTCATCCATAGTCCTTGTAAAGTCATTGTAACAAGTTTTAACAATTTATTTCATTACTTTCATATGTGAAGATTTAGTAATCTTATAAAACCCTAATTTTAACCTAAACATGTTTATACTTAAACCATATGTTAACATACTTTTATATTCACTTTTCCATGATATATATAACCATATGACATAAGAATAAGTGCATAAAAATCATAACATAAATAATAACTCATTTTACATAGTTAAAAGTCCTTAGTGTGATTATAGCCATATATTAACATATAACAGACATAAAATCATAATGAATAAAAGTATAAGAATTTAAGAAAACCTAGGGATGATGTAAAGAGATGAAAATATTTCTAAACCCGTGTTTAGATTCAAAACCAAAGCTTACAAGCTTATAAACCCTAGATTAGGTTTGAAACCCTAATCTTCCCTTTTCTTTCTTAATCCTTGCAAATGATGAACCAATGCTTGCAAACACCTTAGTATGCCTTAGGATTGATGTGTAAAGGGTTGTATGGATTGTATAAAAATTTTGTATGGTTTGATTATCTTTGTTAATTGTGCCGTGGGTTTTTAGAGATATAAAAAGAGGAGAAAATAAATTTTGCATGTAAAGAGTTTAAGTAAAGGTTACCTATGCATGTCATTTTAGTTTATAGTACAAATATCCTTGTACCTAACCATGGTCCACTTCTAACCTTGCTCCAAAGTTAACAAGTCCTATTTGGTTAAGGTGTAAAAATATGTTTCTTATAATATCTAGATATTTCTAAATATCTAGATATATGAACAAGTTGTAAATTCCTTGGTCAGTAACCTCATAAAGTCGGCATATATATATAATGATGCAATTTTTTGTGAATTTATTTGGGTATGGGGTTATAAATCGTGGTAATCCATTTAGATGCGTAGTTAGGTTATGTGCACTTCCAGAATGGGCTAGAACGCATTTTATCGGCGAAACGTAAGCTATTTATACGTATCCAATAACAAGTAAGAGAACAAAGTTATTAATATCCACATAATAATCGATATAACACGTATTTGCTTGGATGTAGAACATTTTAATCGTTTAATGCCGATAACATTGACTGATCATTTTTAGTTACCAGCGATTAAACTTAACATTACCGGTTTAAGAGTAAACGCGTAAAACCCTAAAAATAAATTATGAATTACATAATGTCATACAATGACCTAAAACACGAGGTGTTATACGTACAACAACACAAATTCCAACTCGGCTATAACAACCACCCGAACCAGAACTGAAACGAATAAACAAACTGCAACTCCCACCCGAACTCGAACAAAACTCTTGACACTAATTCAGAACACGGTCTATTTTTGCAGACACGGTTATGGGATTTTTTTAGGTTTTGTGTTTGAGATTTATGAGATTATGAGAAGAGAGTAAATGTGACTGATAGATATAGGAGCGTATGTTAACTAACTGGTAGATAAAAACGGGATTGGGATGCGAGTGGAGAAGGAGCGAGTATACAGGAGGGTAAACGAACGTGGTTGCTATTTAAATTTGTTTTGTTTATCACGTATACATGAGATGTTCAGTCATATGCCATATTTTATTTATATATAAAAAGAATGATAGAATAATGACTTTAATACTATTTAGTTTTTAAACACGTATGCAAGTATACTAATAGTCTTAGACTCTTTGGTTTTTGCTACCTTATTATAGTTATTATAGTTTAGGGTATTATAATTCTTCCCCTCTAAAAAAAATTCGACCACGAAATTAAAGCCGAATCTTAACCGAAAACGTACCAAATCGCGAAAAGAAATGTGGATAGTCAGTCCGCATCATTTCTTCGTTTTCCCAAGTAGCCTCACGCTCAGGGTGATTTTTCTAAAGAATTTTGACAAGAGGGATGGTTTTCTTTCTCATGACCCGCTCTTGACGATCTAAAATAGCCTCAGGCTCCTCGGCAAAAGACAAATCTTCGCGAATTTTATCAAACGGATATTGAACAACATGATACGGATGATAGTTGTGGCCTCTCAAAAGAGATACATGGAACACATTATGAACATGAGACAATTGCGGAGTTAATGCTAACCGATAAGAAACTTCACAAACTCGATCTAAGATTTCAAATGGACCAATGAAACACAGACTCAATTTCCCTTTCAAACCAAAACGTCGAACACCTCTACACGGAGATACCTTAAGAAACACATGATCCCCGGGTTTAAATTACAAAGCTCTTCGATGACGATCTGCATAGTTGTTTTGTCGTGAGCGAGCTTCCTTAAGCTTTTCTTTAGCAATGGCAACTTTTTCATTCGTCGCCTCAACTAATTCCGGACCTTCTATAACCCGTTCTCCAACTTCATTCCAACAAATAGGTGCTCTACACTTTCGACCATACAAAAGCTCGAAAGGAGCCCCTTTAATACTTGCATGCCAACTATTATTGTAGGCAAACTCAACCAAACACAAATACGCATCCTAATTTCCCGTTCACTCTAAAGCATAGGATCTCAACATATCCTCCAAAGTCTGAATAGTGCGTTCAGTATGTCCGTCGGTCTGAGGGTGAAAAGCAGTACTAAACTTAAGTCTCGTTCCCCAAGCATTTTGTAAGCCTTTCCAAAATCGTGAAGTGAAACGTGGATCCCTATCAGACACAATCGATGCAGGCGTACCATGTAACCGAACAATCTCTTGCCAAAAGATCTCTGCCAGCTTGCTAACTGAGTACCCTTGCTGAATAGGCAAAAAGTGAGCTGACTTAGTTAACCGATCAACAACAACCCAAATTGCATCATTCTTCTTAAAAGTGCGAGGCAATCCCGTTACAAAATCCATGGAGATTTGATCCCACTTCTAAGTCAGAATTTCTAGAGGCTGAAGAAGACCACTCACACGTTGATGTTCGATCTTAACTTGTTGACACGTTAAACACTTCGCCACAAATCTAGCCACGTCGTGTTTCATACCATTCCACCAGAAATTATGTTTCAAGTCTCTATACATCTTAGTAGAGCCAGGATGGACAGGGAAAGAAGATATGTGTGCCTCAGTCAAAACAGCTTCTCGAAGAGAGGAATCATCAGGAACACATAATCTATTACCATACCATATCACACCATGGTCATCTACCCAAAATTCTTCTTGCTTACCCTTCTTCATATTTTGCACCACCGACCATAGCTCACCATCTTCCTTCTGGGCTTCTTTGATCCGCAATATAAGGTTAGGTTCAATCTTAAGGCTAGCTATATAACCTTCAAAACCACGAACAACTAACTCGACTTCCATGATCTCTAAATCTTTGATAATCTCGGGTTGACATTTGAAGGCAGGCCAAAATTCCAGAATTCTTTCTACTAATTGTGTTCGCTACCACATTCGCCTTGCCAGGATGATACTGAATATTTGCGTCGTAATCCTTTAGAAGTTCCAACCAACGCCTTTGACTCATATTTAACTCCTTTTGAGTAAAAATATATTTGAGGCTTTTGTGATCGGTGAAGATGTCACAAGTTTCCCCATACAAATAATGCCTCCAAATCTTAAGAGTAAAAACGACTGCTGCCAACTCCAAGTCATGTGTCGGATAATTTTCCTCATAAGGTTTCAGTTGCCTCGATGCATAAGCGATAACCTTACCATGTTGCATAAGAACGCATCCAAGACCTTTCTTTGACGCATCACTATAAATTTGGTATCCACCTGTTCCAGAAGGAAGAGTGAGTATGGGAGAAGAAACTAATCTCCTTTTCAGCTCCTCAAAACTCTTCTCTCGTTCTTCATTCCATACAAACTTCTCTCCTTTCCGCATAAGTTTCGTCAAAGGTAAAGCAAGAAGTGAAAACCCTTCCACAAATCTTCTATAATACCCCATAAGTCCCAAAAAACTTCTAACTTCGGTGTTTATTGTTAAAAAAAAATATTTTCATAAAAAGAAAAAAAATCTGAATTTTCAGACCTTCTAAATATATACTGTCCTAAATGCTTTATAATGTAGTATAGATTTTATATCTAAATTAATTTGTTGTATTTTTATATGATTTTATATTAATAAACTTCGGCTCTAACAATTCGTCAAATACTTTATATAAAGCTTATAATATAAGTTTCAGTCTTACAGTAGCTCCAATTCAAACCTTAACTCTTGCATTTTCGGTCAAACATACCTCAAACCTATATATTTTATGAATATAATTATAAAAAGTGTTGTTAAAGATAGAATGTTTAAAGTTAATTCATGCTTAAGATAAACTTAATCACAACGTTGTGATTAACAAAACCTTTTAATTTTCTATATTTGTTCATGATTACACATTTAATAGAACTGTTACAGTGATTTGATTCTATTTTTTATGCAGATTTTCTTGGCAACGGTATAATATAGTATACTATGTATGATAAAGAAGTAGAGTTGTAGAGATTCATTTTGCATGTTTCTAGGCAATGCACGTACTGTTTCGTATTAGATTAACATTCCAGTTTCATTTTGGATTTGTTCATTATAAATCTGTCGTATAGCCATTTGTAGTCAAACCGGCTGTTAAAAAGTGAATAAAAACATTGTTCCAAAGTTGATGAGAAATAAATTATGGGTACCCCTATTGGTACCCCTAGCCCATTAATAGTGTCAAAAAGGTATAAAAGATTCCTTTTGTACCCTTTTTTACAGTGCAACGCAGTTTTTTATCAGTTTCTGTTCCGTAATTTTTGACAGTTTCATACTTTTGACCTGTTAAACTTTATATTTTTCGTTCCGTTTTTTCCGTATCACAGTTTTATAACATATACAAAATTATAAAAATACAAAAAAAATAAAATACAAAAAAAAACCAGAAAAAACCCGGGGGTACAAATGATGATTTAGGGGGTACATATATCATAAGCCATAAATTATCTAACCAATTCACAAAGATAAGTTGACTTGTCTTGTCATTTTCGTTCACAACGTTTGTCCTTTTTGTTTCTCTGTTTATGTTTTTAAAGCATCATTATTAACTCTACACTCTTAAAGTACATGTTTTCCTGGCTATCTATCGCATTATTATTTGTTTTAGGGTACCCCTATTGGTACCCCTGGCCCACTGCATAGTGCCAAAAAGTACAAAAGATTCTTTTTGTATATTTTTTTTACAGTGAAACGCAGTTTTTTATTAGTTTTTGTTCCGTAATTTTTGACAGTTTCATACTTTTGACCTGTTAAACTTTATATTTTTCGTTTAGTTTTTTCCGTGTCACAGTTTTATAACATATACAAAATTATAAAAATACATAAAAAATAAAATACGAAAGCAAAAAACCCAGGGGGGTACAAATTGTATTTTAGGGGGTACATATATCATAAGCCTTTGTTTTATTACTTTGATATTATGACATCTGATAAATCAATACAATCATACATATCCTGT
Organism: Tanacetum coccineum; assembly: GCA_026074375.1. Lineage (NCBI taxonomy): Eukaryota > Viridiplantae > Streptophyta > Magnoliopsida > Asterales > Asteraceae > Tanacetum > Tanacetum coccineum. The sequence continues at coordinate 12,104 of BQNB010158064.1, forward strand.
GAGATCCATGAAATAATGGTAAGTTACGGCTCGTAATCTTTTAATGAAAACAAAAAGGGAGGTGAATTTTTACACACATTTTTTTTCAATCTACCACTAATTAGTCATTTGTGTATTGTACTACGTGTATCATCGGGTGTACTTTAGTTGTAGATGGCAAAAAAAATATGTGTACAAATCACCTCCCAAACAGAAAACTAAGGTTGCGTTTAGTTGGAGAATTTTTTTCCTAATTTTGTATTTTCAAATTTGTAAAAAAAAGGAGAATTTATTTTCCACAAAACATAGAAAACGCGTTCTTGTGATATTGTTTTTCATTCTCAAGAAAACAAAGGGGGTTACAAAGAAAACAAAGAAAACAATAAAAATGTGTTTTGTAGGATCTCTTGTTAAGTTGGGAAATGCATTTTTTATGTTTTGTAGAGAATTTTGTTAGAAAACAATAATTTAAACGCGATCTCTGTTTTTATTGTTTTTCACAAAATATTTTGTGGAAAACAATGATGTTTTCTCCTAATTAAACGCACCCTAAATGTCTACGTTTATACGATTTGAAAGGTGTTTTGCAAAGTTGTAAACCATTCGATTATTTAATTGAGAGTTAATTATATAAGTGGCCATTATGGTTTGTCAAGTTTTACAGGTTTGATCATTATACTTTTTTTCTGCCGGGTCATATATGCTAGTGTGGTTTTATCTCATTATGGATCTAGTACAGTCGCGGTTAACTTCGTTAATATGGGTGTTTGGTCAAAAGCATAATAATCTATTATTAATGCATTCATTATAAGAGGTTCATGAAAAGGTTTATAACTTACGAAAATGTTTATTTTTTATTTCAATCATAGTGAGCTATCTATGTGAAATGAAGAGGTCTAAGATTCTAGACATTTTCATAATTTAATGCATGTATATTTCATAATGTTATAAAAGGTTTATGCATAGTAGTATGAGTTTTATAATATCAAAAAATTTATAACTTTATGATCTGGCATGTTATAAAATATTGAAAAGGTTTACCATTGTGCTCTTTAAGTTTGAGAATGTGAAAACTTTTTAAATAACGTATTAGAAAAATCAAAAAAAAGTTCCATAAAGTATAAGATATCGGTGAAAGAAAAACCTTTAAAAAAAATAGATACCCACACGTGAATGCTACGAGAAAAATTAATATGTGACTTTTACCTTAAATCATACAAGAACCTAAGGGTGATTATGGTCTGAAAATGGGACCTGACAGAAATAGTCCGGTCCGGTCCGGATCGGTCTTCGGTCCGGTCCGGTCCAACAAAGCATAATTTAAAAAAAAACATGGACCGAAGATCGAATTTAAGAAAAAGCATAGACCGATGACCGGACCGAAATATGTTCGGTCCGGTTTTTCGGTTCGATCCAATAAACGGTCAAACATGCTCAGCCCTACAATAACCTATATTTTACATGTAACATTCTAAAACCACAAGTCAGGAAAAATTTCTTCACATATGTGAATATGCACATATGAATGCACATATGAAGAAATCTTTTATTGTATTCTTTTCGTGAAAATTCACTTGCGAGTTTCAATTTTCTTTTACGAATCTTTATTCTACCAATATTTTATACCTTGTGATTTTTTTCAGATTTTGCATATATATGTAATCTTTTTTTCGCCTAGCTTCTTGCTAGCTTTCTTAATAAAATTCTGCCGTTCAAAAAAAAAGTTTATCTTACCATTATTTCCCATGTTGGTTGTATGTGTCGGTCAAAAATCAATGAATAACTTTTTTAGCTTAGCATAGCTGCAGTTTTGGAAGAAAAATAAAATAATGAAAGCAATCAAAGAAAATAACAATAATTAGAGAATTATGTGAAGAATAAAAGCAAAAGAGACAGATGGAAATGCAGAGTGATATGACCAAAGAATCTGAGAAGACCGAGGGGAAGTCTGTACATGAAGATTTGAAAAGAAGGCATCAAGATCCTTCTCAGCTGACCTATTGACTCCTAGTGCCCTGTGGTCAAACCCTAAACTCTTCGAGGGTACTTTCGTAAATCACAAGATTATAAAAACTACTACTGTAGTAAACACAACACGTATATACATCTTTGGACTAACAATGGTTTACTGTGTAAAAAGAAACTATGCAAATTTGCGGTTAACATGACACACTATTAACCAAAATGTATGCAAATGTGTTAAAAAAGTAACACACTATAGGCAAAATTTATGTTTATTTATTAGTCACTATTAGATTTTAAAAGATAAATAACCATAAAAGGATGTAAACACATACTAGTATAAAACATCTGCATGACATCGATCTCCAGGCTTCCAGCATATAAACAGTTAATCACTAGATGGTCACACATTTAAAAAAGTTATCTCTATGTTCACATTATCTCTGTAAGTAATTACTTCCATCTATCCAAAGCATGTCACTTGGATTTTATAAACCATTTTTAAACAACACTGCTCTTTCATACAATATGCAACTATTCTATTTTCAACCTCTGGTGGTCAAAACGTCAAATAGATAAACAGCACTTCATATGTGTAATCTACAAAACTTGAGTCTATCGAATTATGTGTATCACTAAACAAATACTTACTCGCCCCTTCTAATATTTATGGTTCAAAATTTAACTTAAGTACCAAATTAATTATTTCATTTTAAAAATAAATAGAGAATATAGATTTAATTTAACAAACTCCTTCCGTTCCAAAATTATTGTCCACAGACAAGAAATACACAGTTTAAAAAAAATGCATTAATCACTGCTTTGTTTTCTACAAAAGTCAAACAAAAGACAATTTTACCCTTTGACAATTAATTAATATGTTTATTTAGTTTGTAAATATCAATTTTTATTAAGGGCAATATAGTAAAGTTAAACAATTACAACTAGTATTTTTAGTAGTGGACAATAATTTTGAGACATACGAAAAAAAAAGATGGGCAATAATTTTGGAACGAAGGTAGTATTATTCGA
>BQNB010158065.1:0-11974 GCA_026074375.1 Tanacetum coccineum
TAGGTTCATACCGGTCATTTGTGATGACATCCTGTTAGGATCATTAAAAGTGTCGATTATGTGATTTTGTATTATTTAAGTCATTAGTGTTTCTTTTGATAATGTCAAAGTAGTTTGTAATAAGGTATATTATGCTAAAAGAATGAAATAGCATAATTACCAAAGTCTAGGGACTAGATGTGACAAGTTAGGAAAATAAGGAAGGGAAGCCTCCTTCCATCACCTATAAATACCCCTCTAATCTTCATTAGAGGGTGATGCACTTGTAACAAACTCTTCCATTTTCCCTCTCTTTTATATCATTTGAATTTCAAATACTTGCCCTTCTCTACTATTCTCTCTATGCATACATGTTCGATATGATTGATTCAAGATTAATGTAACCTAACACGAACATGTGAAGCACATTTGAATCATTAATCACAATGAATGAGAAATTTAGGTATCAATAGCGTATTCTTATATTTGATAAATGAATGGTTGGTAAGTTACTATCACATGCTGAATGATATGTTGTCATGTAGGTTGTATTTATTGATTATATGTTTTAAATTTATATTTAGCTGACTTATCCTAAAACAACACTTTAACAGGTAGTGTACCCGGTCAAGATGTAGCTTTATTGGTAAGTAGGGTGTCGAGCACTAAGAGCGAGAAAGTTAACCTTATATTCTATCAGTATTTTATTTAGTCAAATTAGCTTAAGTAATTCTATGTTATTTCTAATTAATGTTAAACATTTGCTAAACCTAGTTCTAATGATAGGGGGTTTTAGCCTGAGAGACTAGCATAGGTTTTGTGGCGACTTAAATCAATTCAAAACACAATAATCACGCAAGAAGATAATCAAAAGATAAAAGAGCGGTCAAGCCAAATGATAGAAAACTGTATTAGCCATATTAAATCTGATTAAACGATGGTTTGTTTGATTAGTGTAATGAGTGCTTATCTCGAGGCGGCATATCATTCTTAAGATTTAGGCGGTACTTCTTCCTAAGACCTAGACACGTATGAAACATGTTCATAAAAATGCGCAATCCCATAAAGCATTCCTTTTAGCTTAATTAAATCTAATTCTAGGGAGTAAAGCAAATGGTGATCTTGTTAAACACCTAATCCATCAAAACTTACGCCCACTTACAGGTTGACGCATTTATAGTAACTAAGGTAGATTACGCGAATGGTCCAGCGGTTCGGATAGCAGGCGCGGAAGAGGCTGAGATGAGAGACGTCGCTGGTACTCGAGATATATCAGGGGGAGAGGGAGTCGACAGCGACCGGAGGATGTCCCGCGAGCCGAGGTGGGGTGGAGTTGTGGGGGTTTTGGTGGTGGGGGGGTTTATTTTATTTTAGGTAGTGGTTGGGGCGGAGGGGGTGTTGGAATGGTTATGTTGATTTGGGGGGGATAAGCTGTGTCCCGTCTGCCGTACCTGATCTGGCCTTCTTTTTTTGTCCTCTCCGCGAAAGGATTTCTTTGTCAGAGTATTCACCAAGTTGTGTCATCCATGATATTGCGGTGTGAAAACGGATTTTTTAGGCAGTACTTATGTAAGCCTTTTGCCAGCCAAGCATAGCTCACAATCTAAAGGTAAAGAATAGGACATATATTTATGTTCCTATGGTCCAGATATATAAAACCGATATTGAGAGTCATCCTATATCTAGATCACTTGGTCATTCCTCAACTAAGACCCCAGTTTGAAGTGATGGTTCGCATATCAAGCACATAAACAAAGTATGAAAAGAATCAAGCTTAATTAAACAATCAGCGATAAATTAAGCAATCGATATTAAATAAACCAAACATTGAATCTTCATTAAACTGGCTAATACCCAAGGGTATTAGCCTATAACCATTATAATAATACAAGTATAATCAAACAACCAAGGTAAACTAACCGAGTTAACGAATGATACCAAAACTCAAATGATTACAAGAGTATAGGAATTACAACGTGTCTTTCCTATGGATTAGTATCAGATCGATCTTGACCTTTAGCTAGCACATCGTCTCTTTAGAAAATTAAAATTTATTTTTATGGTATAGAGAATATGATTTTGCACACTAAAAACTCGTTTTTGAAGGGTATTAGCCCATAACCATTATAATTATACAAGTGTGATCAAATAACCAAGGTAAGCTAAACGTTTTACCGAACGATACTAAAAATTAAATGATTACAAGAGTATACACGGTGTCTTCTATGGAATCGTGATCGATGCTTGACCTTTGGCTGCTCTTCTTCTCTTTAGAAAATCGTCTTTTATGTGTATGGTATAGAGAATATGATTTTGCACACCAAAAACTCATTTTTGAGTCTTCTATTTATAGTGTCTGAAAAAGACTGGATACGCCGTATTGAGTGAGGTTAATACGGCGTATAAGGGTGTTTTCCTTGGAGTGCGCGCTAAGTTTATAATAATTAGATATATCTTCCCAAATTATATTTATTCACCAAATCTCTGAATGTCTATCTAGCTGGATACGACGTATGAAGGAACTTGGATACGCTGTATTGGGATTTGAGAATGCGCGTTTTCTTGTGAAGTCCATGCGCTGATATGCCGTATCTTCTTTTCTGGATACGGCGTATTGGGAAGAAATAAGCAATCTTCAAATATTATCATTTAAGCTCCAAAAAGTGCGCCTTTTAGCATGTCTTCACAAATCACTCTGAAATTACTACAATTTACAACTTTAAGCATTAAGTAACAATTTTTGCAATAATTATATAAAAATGGATAATTTATTCGGGATAAATGATGGTATAAATGTAACGTTATTTGATGTCATTAAATATCCCCTACTTGAATCCTACTTGTCCTCAAGTAGACTCTAGATTTTATTGAAAATGTATCCAAACCAAAGTTAAGGATTTTTCCGTTAAGCATTTCTTTTTAATCACATGTATAAGACCAAGCACCTCACGAAATATGGGAAATGAAAACACTCAGATCACTTAACTAATCTAGGGTGTAACATTTAATTGGTACGCTCATTTGCTTGGTCGTGATTAGTTTCATATCATATGCTTGGCAAAGATACACATCTCTACCACTAGAGCTAAGGAGAAACAAGTCAAAAGGTAAATTGGGTAATTAGGCTTAAGGTTGATCATTCTATCAATCTTTCATCAAAAGTACCACACCAACAAGGCAGTTGAATCATACATACATGGCTGTAATGACGGAATAGATATGTACAATTTGATCACATCCTCATTCGAGTTTAACCAAGGGTTATGATGAAGAATGATATAGGGTAGGGATCTTCTAACTTTCACCAAAAGTAATAAACCAACTAGGTGGTTGAATCACGCATACATAGTCGTAACGACGGAATAGACACACATGACTCGATCTTAACCTCGTTCGAGTAAAACCTAAAGTTTAATTGCTAGAAAGGAAGCAAATTGCTGTAAAATAAAATACACAAAACAATTAGATTAAGCTCGAACAATTAAGGTAGTTGCTGAGTAAAATTTTTTTCCCGAACCCACGAGTCCATAATAAAGACTCGAAATATATACAAACGCCTCGATCATAGAAATGACAAAGACAACCTAAGTTGGCGTTCTCATAACGGTCAACTTCCCGAACATCCTAAAGTTACATACTTTTAGAAAAGTGGTGATATCGTCCACTTTATACAAAACTATACATTATTGATTTTTATCCACATATCAACGAATAATCTACCCTTCTAAGTTTTTCATCGGTTTAAGTTTAGCGAACCGACTATCAATCATCCTTCTCTTTTTTTTGATGCATTTTCTATTTTTCCATTTTTTTTCATAACATAAACCTCGGTGCAATTTCACCGTCTTCACAATCATAATTCATCCGCATAATTTTTCCTTTAACACTTCATCTTCGGACATAATACATAATCGCGAAAGTAGCAAAATACCCGAGCTACACATTTTCCCGTTGCATTGTGCAATTTCCCGGCCATAACAGAGATAAAATTTTTTTACTTTGACACGGGAAATACAAAACTTTACACAAAAGCAACTCGCAACTTTGATTAAGTAGGCTTAGTCTACAAGGTAGGCTAAGGTGTAACGAAATAAACATATGGTGTGAAAAAAACATGAATGGCTCAACAAGTTTATTCTAGGGGATCTTACTCTTATAGTGAGAGTAAGCAAAGGGGTACACGGGATTTAACTAACCAGTGTAGTTAGTTAATTTGACAACATTTAGGCTTTTTGGTGTATTCCTAGAAATTTACCAGTTAAAAATGTTTCTCCATCTAAGTCCATAGTATTCATCGTTGTGGTCTCGAGTGATATACCAAGCCAAGTTCTAAAGTTCACTACATCGCCGACACACTCATAATTTTTGTGGAATTTTTAGTAAACGCTTGGTAACGGAATAGGCTTAATTATCACAATTTGGTATTAAGAGTTATAGTGCGCGAGGTCATGTAACTAGTAATTTTTTAAAAAGTTATGCTAGAAAAAAGAATTTTAAATTTGGCATAATTTAAGCATATAGAATATTATTTGTAAAAGAAAGGACAAGTAGGCGTTCTAATTCTCCATCACCCCACTTAGATTATACAACGTCCTCGTTGTATAGATAAATAATTAAAGAAAATAGGAAATAGAATTAGAACGAGGAACTCCCCTGATGTGTTGCTCGGGATGATTCTCCAATTTGAGTTCTTGAGCAAAAGGTTGTTGACGAGGCTTCCGAATGCTCGTACGAGTTCAACACACATCTTTTTTAGAGTATACTATATCGTCGATTTTCCTTATAGCAAGGTCCTGCATAAAAGATTAGAATAAAAAAGTGCAATTCCTATCTCGGTTATATAATGGTTACAATGCAGAAAAATAATTAAACACACAACTGTACAGGGATCAATACGCCGTATCTCAAACCCTAGGATACGCGTATGGTTCCTGTAAAAACAAATAAATTTTTTTAAAGGAGAATTACATGTATATCCTTCCTGAAATTCAATATTACATAAATATCCTTCTCATTTACATTAATATTCTTTCTTATTTATGTAATTACATCAATGTCCTTCACAATCTTTTATAATTACATCAATATCTTTCTCAAACTTTTAAATACTCATATATATTAAAAAATTAATTAAATCATAATTATATTAATTTTAAAATTTGAAACTATTATTTATCTCTTAATTATCTTTTATATTGATCATAATTATAATGTTCATATGCATTTTTTAATCTCGAATGATGAAAGAACATGATAATATAATTACAAAAGTTTAGATATAAATATGAAAAAACATATTACTCCTATATATTAATTTGTTTATATTTATTTTTTGGCCCCGAGTAATGAAATACCATGTTGATTTTTGAATATACATGAGAATTTAAATGTTTGGGAAAATATTGATATAAGTACAAATGTTTACGAAGGATATTGATGTAATTACAAATGTTTAGTAATGATATTGACGTAATTACAAAAGTAAGAAGGACATTTATGTAATATTGAACTTTTGTAAGGATATAGATGTAAATGCCCCTAGTTTTAAAGTACTGGAAATTAAATTACAGATTGATAACGTCCAGATACATCCATACGCCGTATCCAGAGGGGTTCGATACGCCGTATGGAGTGTCTGGGAAGACAGACTCATGCAAACAATTAAAAATGCGACTAACAATTTAAAAACCACTGGGTTGTCTCCCGGGAAGCACTTTTGTTTCAGCTTGTCTTTAAGTTAGAACTTTTTTCTTCTCTTCATTCATTTGGCGTGCGTTATGGTCCATCCATGATTTTTTTTATTGAAGAGTTCGTGGTAAATGCAAGACATGCTGCTAGGGGTTTTTTCCACAGTACTAATTTTACTTGGACCTACAGTGATGAATTCTTCACAAGATCCTATCGAATATCATATGACAGTGAATTCTTCAGTTTGGCACAGCTCGTCTAGGTTGCTGATGTTGTGATGAGCGGGAACTAGTATCGAAGAATAATCTCTATCTATACTTTCGTAAATGTCTTTTCCATCTTGCGCATCCAAGTAAGGATTGAAAAATAAATCTGAGCATGTCTTTTTGTTGTTTTCCTCGCATGGTTCGTTGTATTTGACAAGGTCGTCAATCGTTCCTTTAGTTCGTCTATTCACATAAATCTCCCATATTCCGCTTTTGATATTCTTGTCTAGTTCCCAGAAGTTGTCAAATTTTGATGCCAGCCAACATAGAAATTCAAAGTAATTCGTTCCATGGTCTAAGTCATCTAGAATTTTACTTTTATAGGTATGGGATAATGGGTAATATTTATGGAAGAATTTATCGTCCAATTCCTTCCAAGTAGTAGCTGTTCCTTCACTATTCTACCATTTCTCAGTATCTCCACTAAGTGATTTCGAGAACACGTGTAATCGAAGTTCATCCTTATCCACATTATGAATCTTGATCCATTCGGTTATTTCGAGCACTTTTACAATGTGGTCGGTAACGTCACTTCCGTCCATACCATTGAAGGAGTTGTCATGCAATATTTTTAAGAATTCATCACCAATCTTTAACTCGGGTTTTGTGATCATAGATGAATTAGTATGATCTTTATCATCGTCACTTGATACAACCTCATCCATAATCCCTTCATTGTTTCCCACTTCTATCCAAGAATGTAATAATGCGCGTTTATTCGTTTTATCAACTTTTTTATGGTCTTTGAATTTTAAGTTCCTCCAGGTTATGAATTTGAGTGGATCACGACCTTCTTCATCATCGTTGCACATTTTATCATAATTGCTGGCACAAGATAGGGGATAGAATTTACTAAAAAATTTATTGACCAATTCTTCCCAAGTGTTGATTTTTCATCTCCCTCGTTCATCCACCATTTTCTTGCGTCCCCAGAAAGTGAGAGGGGGCAAGTCTTCATGTAGAGTTGAAAAGGGTCCATACCGGCTATTTTGATTAGATCAAGAATTTTAACGATGTGGCCGACCACATCTTCTTCAACCCTTCCGTTGTAAGTGTTACTACGTAGCTCCTTTAATAATTCCTCAACGAGTTCATATTTCACATTGCTTTTGATACTTGGCTCAACAAGATTTTGTTCAGCTCAAGCTTCATTCAGAATAAGTTTTGCCATTGTTTGTCAAATGGTTTCCTGAGAATAAGTACAAAATGATCAGTAGGATGTGCCCTCTTGGGAGAGAACACAATAAACAAGAAATCCAATACGAAAAATAGCTACTATTACTGTATCAAATGATCAATACCCCGTATTCAATAAATTTGAATACGCCGTATGGTATGCTGAAGGTCAGTACGCCGTATTGATTTTACAGAATACGCCGTATTGTTTGGAAGAACAAATATGTTGTTTACACGGCAAAGATCAATACGTTGTTCTGAGCAGAAAGGTCGATACGTCGTATCCAACTGGTAGATACGACGTATCAGTTGATCTATCAGAACATGATACTAAGAAAATAATTAAATAATGCGAGAATTTAAACACACGATTAAATCACACAATTAAATTAAATACAAACAGAATTAAATTACACTAATTAGTTTATTATAAGCTAATGGTTAGAAATACTAATAAAATTAAAGGTTACACTTTTTCACTCTCCGGCAACAGCGCCAAAAACTTGATGTGCTGTCGTGTAGGGTCAATTTATTAATTACCAAGTTTTAAATTTATATTTAGCCGAATTATCCTAAAACAACACTTTAAAGGGCAGTGTACCCGATCGAGTAGAGTTTCGTGGTAAGTAGGGTGTCGAACACTAAGAGCGAGGTTGTTAACCTTATATTCTATCATTATTTTAATTACTCTAATTAAGTTAATTCTAATTACTTGTTAAACCTATGCTATATACGTTTCTAATGGTAATGAGGGGTTTTCAGCCTGAGAGATTGGCACAGATTTTATGGCGACAATAATCAATTCTAAACACATTAAACATGCAAGAAAACAATCAGAAGATAAAAGAGCGATAAAAGCCAAATGATAGAAAACCGTATTAGCCATATTAAATCCGATTAAACGCTGGTTTGTTTTTTAGTCCAATGATTTCTTATCTCAAAGCGGCATATCATTCTTAAGACTTAGGCGGGACATCATCCTAAGACCTAGACAGGTTGAATCATGTCACAATTAACGTATCCGCATAAAGCATCCTTTTAGTTCAATTATAATCTATCTAGGGATTAAAGCAATGGTGATCTTGTCAAACCCTAGCCCATCGGGACTTTACCCACTTACTGTTTGACGGTATTTTATAAACTGGTAGTTCACTGTTCAAATCTTTATCAATTAATTAAGAACATACTTGTTGAAATATTACGGGTCACCTACCGGTCCAACTAAGCTCATAATTCAAAGACAAACATAGAACATTATTCGTGATCCTATTGGTCCAGTAATATAAAACACGATATGGAGAGCTATCCCAATATCTAGATTACTTGTTAGGTATCACTAGACTCAGTTGACTGATAGGTCACATATTCAAATACGTAAACAAGTATTAGGTGATAAACATAATTAAACTTTCGACGCTAAATTAAGCAATCAGATTAAAACAAACCAACCATTAAATCTTCATTAAGATGGCTAATACACAAGGGTATTAGCCCATAACCATTGTAATTATACAAGCGTGATCAAATAACCAAGGTAAACTAAACGTTTTACCGAACGATACCAAAAATTAAATGATTACAAGAGTATAGAAATTACACGGTGTCTTCTATGGAATCGTGATCGATTCTTGACCTTTGGTTTCTCTTCTTCTCTTCATAAAATCATCTTTTATGTGTATGGTATAGAGAATATGATTTTGCACATTGAAAACTCATTTTTTAGTCTTCTATTTATAGCCTCTGAAAATTGATGGATACGCCGTATTGAGTGAGGTCAATATGGCGTATAGGGGTGTTTTCCTTGGAGTGCGCGCTAAGTTTATAATCAATTAGATATATCTTCCCAAATTATATTTATTCACCAAATCTCTGAATGTCTATCCAGCTGGATACGGCGTATGAAGGAACATGGATACGCCGTATTGGGAATTGAGAATGCGCGTTTTCTTGTGAAGTCCATGCGCTGATACGCCGTATCTTATTTTGTGGATACGGCGTATTGAGTAAAAAAACCAATTTCAAATATATCGTTTAAGCTCCAAAAATTGCCCTTTTACATGTCTTCTACAATCACTCCGTAATTATTGCAATTTACAACTTTAATGCTATTAAGTAACGTTTCTTGCAATTAAATTCTAAGTAAAGTGATAATATATTCAGGATAAAAGATGGGATTAATAGTATTGATATTTGATGTCATCAAATATCCCCCCACTTGAATCCTACTTGTCCTCAAGTAGACTCTAGAAATTTATTGAAAATCTATCCCAACCGGAGTTAAGGATTTTTCGGTAAAGCATTTCTTTTGTTTTAATCATCTGTACAAGACCAAGCACCTTACGAAATATGGGAAATGAATACACTCAGATCACTCAACTAATCTAGGGTGTAACATTTAATCGGTATGCTCAATTACTCAGTCGTGATTAGTTTCATATCATATGCTTGGCAAGGATACACATCTCCACCACTAGAGCTAAGGAGAAACAAGTCAAAAGGTAAATTAGGTAATTAGGCTTAAGTTTGATCATTCTAAAAATATTTCACCGAAAGTACCACACCAACAAGGCAGCTAAATCATACATACATGGCCGTAACAATGAAATAGACATGTATAAATTCCATACATCCCATGTCCGAGTTAAACCAAGGTTCTAGGATGAAGAACGATATAGGGTAGGGATCTTCTAACTTTCACCAAAAGTAATAGACCAACAAGGTTGCGGAATCATGCATACATGGCCGTAACGACAGAATAGACATGCATAACTCGATCTCAACCTCATTCGAGTAAAACCTAAGGTTAGTTGCTAGGAAAGGAAAGTAAATTGTTGTTAGATAAAATTCACAAAACAAATAGATTAAGCTTGGACAAATAAAGTATGTAGTTGCTAGTAACTTTTCCCAACCGTTCCATGATAAAGACTCGAAATATATACAAACGCCTTGATCACAGAATGACAAAGACAACCTAAGTTGGCGTTCCCATAACGGTCAACTTCCCAACATCCTAAACTTTACATACTTTTACAAAAGTGGTGATATCGGCCACTTTATACAAAACTATACATCATTGATTTTTATCCACACGTCAATGAATAATCAATTCTTCCAAGTATTTCATCGGTTTAAGTTTAGTGAACCGACTATCAACTATCCTTCTATTTTTTTAATGCATTTTCTATTTTTCCTTTTTTTGAACATAAATCTCGGTGTAATTTCACCGTCTTCACAATCATAATTCATCAGGATAATTTTTCCTTCAACACTTCATCTCTGGACACAATATACAATCACGAAAGTAGCAAAATACACGAGCTACATATTTTCCCATTGCATTGTGCAATTTCCTGACCTAACCGGAGATAGAAAATTTCACTTTGACACAGGAAATACAAAACTTTACACAAAAGCAACTAGCAACTTGATTAAGTAGGCTTAATCTACAGGGTAGGCTAAGGTGTAAAGGTGTAACAAAATAGACATTTGGTGTGAAAAAGACAGGAATGGCTCAACAGGTTTTTCTAGGGGATCTTACTCTTATAGTGAGAGTAAGCAAAGGGTTATACGGGGTTTAACTAACCAGTGTAGTTAGTTAATTTTTATAAAACATTTTTTAGGCTTTTTGTGTAATTCTTTTCCTATAAATTTACCAGTTAAACAAAATGTACTTCCTCTAAGGTCATTAACTCAACCCATTAGTGGTCTCGAGTGATATCAAGCCAAGTTCTAAGTCCTCACATCACCGCTCACTCAAATCTATTGTGAAAATTTTTAGTAAACGTTTGAAAAGGAATGAGCTTAATTCTCGACAAATTTGATATTAAGGTTATAGAGCGCAAAAAACAAACAAAAAAAACAAAAAAATAGGTAGGGAAAAAAAAAAAAAAAAGAAAAGCGGTCATGTAACTATTAAATTTTTTACAAAAGTTTATGCTAATTTTTATTATAAATTTCTGCCATAATTTAGGCATATAATGCATATTATTGTAAAGAAAGGACAAGTAGGCATTCTAATTCTCCATCCCTCCACTTAAATTATACAACGTCCTCGTTGTATAGATAAAAAAATTAAGAAAAATGGAAATAAATTAGAACAGGAACTCACCCTGATATGTATACTCGGATATACATCCAATTTGAGTTCTTAAGCAAAAGTGTGTTGGCGAGGCGTCAGAATGCTCGTACGAGTTCAACACACGTCTTTTTCATAGTATACCATATCGTTGATTTCCTTACAGCGAGGTCCTGCATAAAAGTTTAGAAGACAAAAGTGCAATTCCTATCTCGGTTATACAAAGGTTACAATGCAGGAAAACAAATAAACACACTATACAGGAGGTCAATACGCCATATCCCAAACCTAAGGATACGCCGTATTGCATCCTGTAGAAACAAATGTTTTAAAGTTTTGCAGATATTAAAGACTGATAACGTCCAGACAAGCGTATCTATAGAGGTTCGATACGCCATATTGAGTGTCTGGGAAGACATGCCTAATAAAACAATTAAAATTTCAATTCAAACAATTAAAAACAACCAGGTTGTCTCCCAGTAAGCACTTTTCTTTCAGCTAGTCTTTAAGTTAGACTTTTTCCTTCTCTTCAGCTTCATTCATTGTTATTCGCTCGCACTCGTCCCTGTGAGCGAATCTCTCCATAATCTGTTGACATGACACAAACTTTTTGCAAAATAGCATGCAAAGCACAACACCACTTTTTATATCCACATCGTCAGTGATTGAAAAGCCTGAAATAATAGAAAAATTCCTAACGAAAAGAGGTATGTCAATCAAAGTCCCTACTAGATTCTTCCCTTCTTGATCACCCTTGTCCTTAACTATAGAATTAAAAAATCGTTTAGTC
>BQNB010158066.1:0-15076 GCA_026074375.1 Tanacetum coccineum
ATCATGCATAATTTTGGCAAATTCATCACACATGTCTTGACAAGTCGAACCGAATGTAATGTCGTCGACATATATTTGAACAATGATGAGGTTAGAACTTTTCTTCTTAGTAAAAAGAGTGTTATCTACCATTCCTATTTTATATTCATGTTTAATAAGAAAAGCTTTCAATCTATCATACCAAGCTTTGGGTGCTTGTTTAAGACCGTATAAAGATTTCTTTAGTTTATAAACATGATCCAGTTTCTCAAAGTCAATGAATCCTGTAGGTTGTGCCACGTATACCTCCTCATTGATAAAACCGTTCAGGAATGCACTTTTTACATCCATTTGGAATAGCTTAATGTCTAAAGCACAAGCATAAGCTAATAGTATCCTAATTAACTCAACTCTAGCAACTGGGGCATAAGTTTAATCATAATTGATGCCCTCTTGTTAATTATAGCCTTGAGCAACTAACCTAGCCTTATTTCAAGAAACAATACCGTTCTCGTTTAACTTATTTCTAAACACCCACTAAGGTGTCGAACACTTGAAGCGAGGTTAAATCTATCAATTTAATTAATTCTATCCTATTCTAAACCTATGTCAGTCCTAGTCCTAATTCTAACGGGAAAAGGGGGGTTTTCAGCCTGAGAGACTGGCACGGTTTGGTTGGTGACTACAATCAATTCAAGGCACTTTAACCCACGCGAGCTAATTAACAAAAGATAAAAGAGCGGTCGAGCCAAATATAAGAAAACTGTATTAACCATTATTAATCTGATTAGAAAGTTGGTTTGTTTATTAAGTGCAATGATTTCTTCTCTCGAGGCGGCATATCATTCTTAAGACTTAGGCGTTACATCATCCTAAGACCTAGACACATTAATTCTATCACAATTAAAGCATCCGCATAAAGCATCCTTATTTGCTAATTATAATCTATCTTAGGGATTAAAGCAATGGTGATCTTGTTAAACCCTAGCTCATAGAGACTTTACCCACTTACCGCTTAATGGTAATTTATACACTAGTAGTCCACTTGTCCAACTATCCAATGGAATCAGAACGTTACTTGTTGAATTATCTAGGTCACCTGCTAGTCAACACGATCAATGTATTGGTAATATCCAATTAACTAGTTAAGCTCGAAGCGTATCCTAGACACAGACTTAGAAGGACAATATTTGTGATACTATGATAAACATAAACAATAATCAACGATAAATTAAGCAATCAAGATAAACAAACCAAACATTAGATCTTCATAAACATGGCTGATACCTAAAGGTATCAGCCGATAGTCATTGTAAAAATACACACGATTTGATATAGGAAGGATTAAAGTAAAGAAACCTTGATCGAACGCGTATTTGGTTGTGCGAAGATTACAAGAGTTTTCCTATGATTTTGAGGCTCTTTTCTGACCTTCTAGGCTCTTCTGATTGTCTTTTGGTCGACTTGGTGGTTTAGGGATTCACTTGAATGATTAAAACTAAGTTTAGGGTCGTCTATTTATAGTATCTGGAATCGCGTCGATACGCCGTATCCATCCATGTGGGATACGGCGTATTGGGGATTTCTTGGAGTAAGGACCATGTTTGATATCTTCCAGAATATTTTATTACTATATTGTTAATACTACGTATATGGGTTTCCTGGATATGGCGTATTGGTCTTTATGTCTTCGTGGTTTCTTGTGAAGTGTAGGCACGGATACGCCGTATCTTCTTAATGGATACGGCGTATTGGGTAAATCCAGCTTGTTCTTCTTTGTTGACTAAAGTATTGTATACGGTGTATCGTTGATGTGGATACGACGTATTCTTCAAAGTCAGGCAATGGTCTTTTGATTCGTCAATGTCTTGGATACGTAGTATAGGTCTAGAATAATACGGCGTATTGGCTGTCAGATCAGTAGACTTTCTCAAACTCTTTGTTTATGCTCCAAAATGCGTGCCTTTTGCTAACTTTCACCAATTACTCCATAATTACTGCAATTCTCAAATATAAACGATTAAGTAACAATTCTTTGCAATAACTATACAAAATGGGTTAATAACATGGGATAAATGATGCTATAAAATAGACATTATTTGATGACATCAAATATCCCCCACTTGAATCCTACTTGTCCTCAAGTAGCCTTTAGAAGTTTATAAAAATGTACCCCTAAGGATATTTTTTGTTAAAACACTTATTCGATCTATTACAAGTACACAACCAAACACCTTACGAAATAGGAAGATGAAAACACTCAAATCACTCAACTAATCTATGTGGTAACATATAACTAATTCGCTCAATTGCTCGGTCGTGATGAGTATTCTATCATAAGCTTGGCAAGGATACACATCTCCACCACTAAAGCCAAGGAGTAACAAGTTTATAAAGGTATATATGGATTTTTGTATGGAAAGGCGTATGGTTTGATCATTCTACAATCTTTCACCAGAAGTACCACTCCAATAAGGCAGCTGAAGCACACATACACACCCGGAACGCCGGGATAGACATGTGTGTTCGATCACATCCCCATTCAAATTTAACCAACGGTTAGGATGAAGAATGATATACGGTAGGAGCCTTCTAACTTTCACCAGTAGTAATAAACAAACAAGGCAGTTGAGACATGCATACATGGCCGTAACGATAGAATATATATGCACGCTCGATCACATCCTCATTCCCGTAAAACCAGCTGCTAATCATTAGTTGAGAGGGAAGTAAATTGTTGCTAAATAAAAATCAAGAAACAAATAGATTAAGACTTAAGATACAAGTTGCTAGACACTTATTTCCCGACCGTTAAATGATAAAGACACAACTATTTACAACGTCTTGATCATTGATAAAAAAACAACAACCTAAGTTGGCGTTCCCGTAATGATCAACTTCCTAATCATCCCAAAACTTTACATACTTTACAAGGCAAGTGGCGATATCTACCACTTTGTACAATACTCTACATCGTTGATTTTTAGACGTATCAACGAATAATCGATCCTTCGTATAATTCCTTCGGTAATGCTTTTTGCGAAACGATTATCTTTAAAATTCCTTTCTCTCTTTTTTTGTATTTTTTTCTCATTTTTTCCATTTTTTATTTGTTTTGCTAACTATTCTTCGAATCTCGGTGTAGTTTCACCATCTTCACAATCATAACAATTCCGGATAATTTCTTTGGTAGTTCTTCGTCTTTCGGTTTCATCAATAATTGTGACGGTAGTAAAATCACATGAGCTTTGACTACTTATATACATTCCCATTTGCAATGTGCAAATTTCCAACCGCACCAAAGATAGAAAATGACACAAGACTCGGGAAATACAAACTTTACACTTTAAGCAACTAGCAACTGTAAATTAAACTTTAATCTAACAGGGTAGGTTAAGGTGTAAGGGTGTAACGAAACAAATAGTTGGTGTAAATTCCTAAAGGATTGGCTCTACGGGTTGTTCTAGTGGATCATCACTCTAAAGATGAGAGTGGAAAGGGTTTAAACGGGAGGTTAACTAACCGGTGTAGTTAGTTAATAAACAACATGTATAGGCGATTTGGTTGTAATCCTAAGATTTACCAATTTAAACAAGTTACTCCAATTAAATCCATAATACTCATTATTGTGGTCTCGAATAGATATACCAAGCCAAGTTCTAAAGTCTACAACATCACCGGCACACTCATATTTTGTGGAATTTGGGTAAACATTTAGAAACGGAAAGGTTAAATCCTCACAATATCTAACAAGGGTTATTGTGTGCGGGTTATGTATCAAGTAATTTCACAAAAGTATGCTTGAATTTTTTTTAAATTTGAGCATAATTTAAGCATTTTATTGTGAAAAATAGGACAAGTGATCATTCTAATTCCATCCCCCCACTTGAATTATACAATGTCCTCGTTGTATATATAAAACATTAAATACGGGAATTTAAAAAGAATTAGAATGAGAAACTCCCCTGATATTTGCTCAGTAGATTCTCCATGTTGAGTTTATTAGCAAGAATTTGTATTGAACAGCCGTCTTGAAGTTTCAAGACTCCAACACTTTAGTATTTCCATTTTTTGTAGATTCTCTACCAGTATTCGTCGATATTTCCTTCACGAGGTCCTGTGTAAATTCTTAGAAAACAAATGCAATTCTATCTCCGTGTATTCGTTTGGTTAGACTCGAAATAAATACCTAAAACTGTACAGGAAGTCGATACGCCGTATCCATACCCCAGGATACGCCGTATTGATACCTGTATACGTTGTATTCATTTAATGAATACGCCGTATAGACTGTGCTGAAAATAAAGAATGGATAACGTCTAAATAGTCGATACGCCGTATCCATAGGGTTTTGATACGCAGTATAAACAGTCTGGGAAGACATACTCGATTAAAAATTGAAAATACATTCCGGGTTGTTTCCCGGCAAGCACTTTTGTTTACAGAAAAGTATTTAAGTTAGACTTGCCCCAATTTACTCCCATCCTTATAAAACAATTTAGGGTCGAACAGGATGCCAAATGGCACATACAAATTCTTGATTAGGAAAATGAATGACATCCCTTTGTTAAGATGATTCCAAGTCATGATATTAAAATTTAATTCCTTGATAAAAGTTTCAGTTTTGAAAAATTTATTAGATGTATCATGACTTTTTTCCAAAAGCTTATTTGACCCATGTGCATAGGCACCAACATCGGTATTTATTACATCAGACAATGGTTTGACAGATAAATCCCCAGAAGAGTGTTTAATATCGACTTTATCATTATCATTGTCCTTATCCGATTTTGAATCATTGGGATAAATTACGTTAAAAGGAAATAGATCATTAAAGTTTAAAACGTTTTGTTCTTTTTCATCACATTCGGACAATGATGTTTCATCTTTTAAATCAAATTCATCGATATGTTGAGGACTTAAAGTGGGTTCAGTTAAGAAATCTAATTTAGACGTTTGAGCATCATTGTAAACAATGGCTGGAAATTCTTTCTCAATGTCTTTAAAGAAATCTAAATCATCAAAATAACTGACCGTAGGCTTGGGTGACGGAATCGAAGGCATATTGGCTTTATAATTATCATTTTCCGAATCCGTTTTTAAATTGTTGACATAACTTATTTTGTAAGAAAATGAATTTTTGTCGAATGTTACCATGCAATCTTCATCGTCGGATTCGTCAAACGATATTCTAGAGTCAATTTCATCGTTGTTAAGAGAACTTACCGTAGGCTCACACGAGAGTGCTGCTTTAGATGTTACCGTGTCATTAAAGACTATAGCTGGGAATTCAGTTTCCATAGATCCGAGGTCGTGAACGTCTTCATTATCCCAGATCTTACCATATGTAGTAGTTTCTTAGTTATACACCTTACCACGCCTACGAGATTTTTCTTCCTCAAGCCTGATATACTCCTCCATAGTAATGTTGGGGTCGTCCATTTTAACCTATAATAAATTTGCTAGGAAAGAAAACTGTCAAATAGCTTAATACGCCGTATTCAGGGAACTGAATACACCGTATTGATGATAGAGTTGAATACGCTGTATTGGTTTGAAAAAAAATTATACGCCGTATTGAGTATTCAACTCAGAAAGTTACAGCGAACTATAATAATGCACACAAACACACACTATGCAAAAATATACAATGCAGAAAATTAAACACACAAAACAAACACACAAATATGCAAATTAATCTAAACTACACTAAACTAAAAATACTAATAAAAACAAGAATTAAACAACTTCACTCCCCGACAACGGCGCCAAAAACCTTGATGTGTGTCGTTGTGTGGTGTTATTTTTTATCAGCAATTTCCCTTTTAGTTTATAACGAATAAATCGAGACTTGAAGAAGCTTGTACGGAAACAATGAACGAAAGGTGCTCAGCTATCTTGCTCAACGGACTGTCATCAAATGGAAAAGACCCTAGGAATTTCACTATCCCTTGTCAAGTTTTGGAGAAACATAAGGAAGCAGAAGACTTGGCCGCAGATCACTTATCTAGGTTTGAAAGTTCGCATATGGAGGGAGGGGGGGAGGGGGGGGGCCCCCCCCCCCCCACCCCCCGTTTTAACTAAATGGGAAATTGCTGAATTAATTCTCGACAAGCTCTAATGAACTAAAATCTCAGTTTAAAGTACGATGAACCATCGGTATGCTGGATTTCGTTAATTATATTGTTGGAAAGGTTGTTCCCCCAAATTGGACCTTTGAAAAAAAAGAGGTTTTTCTCGCAAGTCAAGACTTACTTCTGGGAGGAACCTTATGCATTTAAACTATGCACGGATAATATAATGAGAAGATGTGTGGCTGGAAGTGAAACCCTTGAAATTCTGGCGCATTGTCATTCAGGACCTACCGGCGGGCATCATAGTGCTAATGTTACCGCAAATAAGGTTTACGAGTCCGGATTTTATTGGTCTAGTGTCTTTAAGGATGTTAATGAGTACGTAAGACGATGTGATGGATGTCAAAGATCGGGAAACATAACTTCAAGGAACAAAATGCCTCAAAATAGCATTCAAGTATGCGAAGTCTTTGAAGTTTAGGGATTAGATTTTATGTGACCATTTACAACTCCTAAAGGAATAAATTAATAATATAGTAAGCGGTCGATTATGTGTCCAAATGGGTAGAAGCTCAAGAATTTCCTATGAATGATGCGCGTGTTATGGTTAGGTTTTTAAGAAGTTTATTTTTGTAGTTTGGAGTGCCTAAAGCTGTGTTATACGTGATAGAGGACACATTTTTGTATATTCCCAGCTTTTTGAAATAGCTTTCAAAGATTTGGTGTGACTCACAAATTATCCACGACATATCACCCTCAATCTAATGGACAAACTAAAGTTACTAATAGGTCCATTAAGCGCATCCTAAAGAGATCAGTGGGGTACAATCCTAAAGGTTGGTCGGAAAAACGTTTAGGACGGCCTACAAAACACCGACAGGGTGTAGGCCTTTTAGATTAGTTTATGGGAAAGAATGCCATTTACTCGTAGAGATCGAGCATAAGGCACATTAGGCATTAAAACAATGTAATATGGATTTAACGCTTGCTAGCGAAAGTCGTCTTATGCAGCTTAATGAGTTAGCTGAATTGAGAGATGGTTCTTATGAGAATACTAGAATTTACAAAGAACGAACCAAGAAATGGCATGATTCTAGACTTCGTGGTGATAAAGATTTAAGGTAGGCGACAAGGTGCTACTTTATAATTATCGTTTAAAAGCATGTACCCTTGGAATATTTAATTCGAAATGGAGCGGTACCTATACATTGTTAAAACGGTGTATCACATGGGGCTATAGAATTTCTCTGGACTTGGAAGGGTTTAGTTCAATTCATATGGCAAAGATTGAGAAATATTACGCGAGGTGAACAATTGAAAGGAGGATGTTTGAGGTTATAAAGTTAAAGAATGACGCAAAGATAAGTTGAAGGGAGTCTAACTTAAAGACTCTCACAAAAACAAAAGTGCTTGCCGGGAGATAACCCGAAATGTATTTTCAATTTTTTTATATCGTGTCTTGTTTTCCGACTGTCTATAAGGCATATCAATACCCCCTTGGACTAACGGCGTCGTATCAGTCTGGATGTTATCCATTTTATTTTTAGCAAATCTATTACGGAGTATTCGTTAACAAATACATCGTTATTCGGATACAGGTATCATTACGGTGTTATACTGGGGTATGGTTAAGGCGTTGCGACTTACTGTATGGCTTTAGGTATTTATTTTCGATTGTCTGACCAATGAATACACGGAGATAGAAATGCATTTGTTTTCATGAGATTTATACAGCACCTTCGGGGAAATTATCTCAAAGTTGGTTAAATGTATCTTCAAGTCTGATGTGTTGGGAGGTCTGAAATTCTATGACGGCTGTTCAACATACGATCTAGCTCAATAAAGCTACATGGAGATTCACTACCGATAAATATTGGGGATGTTACTCCATTCTAGTTCTTTTTAAATTCTGTATTTAATGTTTTGATATATACATAATGAGGACGATGTTAATTCAAGGGGTTAGGGGGGCGGTGGGAATTAGAATGATCTATTGTCCAAATGTTTACCAATAATAAAATGCTTAGTTATCTTAAATTTAAAAAAATTTCAAGCATTACTTTTAGTGAAAATACTTGTTAATTTAACCCTGCACAACTAAAACCCTTGTTAGATATTGTGGAGGATTTTAACCTTTACGTTTCCAATTGTTTTTACCCATATTCCACAAAATATGAGTGTGCGGTGATGTTGTAAGACTTTAGAGAACTTAGCTTGGGGGTATATCTTTTCTAGACCAAAATACTGAGGATTTTGGGATTTAATTGGGGGTAACTTGGTTTAAATTGATAAATCTGTTAGATTACAACCAAATCGCCTATACATGTTGTTTATTAACTTACTACTCGGTTAGGTTAACTAACGTATAAAACCTTCCACTCTTATCTTTAGAGTGATGATCCACTTAGAACAACCCCGTAGAAGCCAAATCTTTAGGAATTTACACCAATTATTTTACTTTTGTTACACCCTTACACTTATACCTTACCCTGTTAGATTAAAGTTTTAATTTTTTTTAATTTCAGTTGCTTGTTGCATTAAGTGTAAAAGTTTGTATTTACTGAGTCTTGTGTCATTTTTTATTCTTTGGTTTGCAGTTGGAAACTTGCACTTTGCAATGGGTAATGTATATTCTGTAGTCAAAGCTATGTGATTTTACTACCGTCAAATTATTGTATGGTGAATCCGAAGAACAAAGATATTACCGAAGGAATTATCCAGAATCATTATGATCGTGAAGATGGTGAAACTACATCGAGAATTGAAGTATAGTTAGCAAAAAAAAGGAAAAATACAAAAAGAGAAAGAAGTTTGAAGATAACCGTTTCACAAAAAGCATTACCGAAGGAATTATCTAAAGGATCGATTATTCGTTGATACGTCTAAAAATCAACGATGTAGAGTATTGTACAAAGTGGAAGATATCGCCACTTGCCTTGTAAAGTATGTAAAGTTTTGGGAAGATTGGGAAGTTGATCGTTATGGAACACCAACTTAGGTTGTTGTTTTTATCTATGATCAAGACGTTGTAAATAGTTGTGTCTTAATCATGATAACGGTCAGGAAATAAGTGTCTAGCAACTTGTATCTTAAGTCTTAATCTATTTGTTTCTTGATTTTATTTAACAACAATTTACTTCCCTCTCACCTAATGATTAACCACTGGTTTTACGCGAATGAGGATTCATACGAACATGCATGTCTATTCTGGCATTCCGGGTGTGTATGCATGTCTTGTACCTTGTTGGTTTATGACTTTTGGTGAAAGTTAGAAGGTTCCTACCCTATATCATTTTTCATCCTAACCGTTAGTTAAATTCGAATGGGGATATGATCGAACACACATGTCTATCCCGGCGTTCTGGGTGTGTATGTGTGCTTCAGCTGCCTTGTTGGAGTGGTACTTCTGGTGAAAGATTGTAGAATGATCAAACCGTACGCCTTTCCATACAAAAACCTATATTTACCTTTATAAACTTATTACTCCTTGGCTTTAGTGGTGGAGATGTGTATCCTTGCCAAGCTTATGATAGAATACTCGTCATGACCGAGCAATTGAGCGAATTAGTTACATGTTACCACATAGATTAGTTGAGTGATTTGAGTGTTTTCATCTTCCTATTTCGTGAGGTGTTTGGTTGTGTACTTGTAATAGATCGAATAAATGCTTTAACGGAAAATATCCTTAGGGATACATTTTTATAAACTTCTAAAGGCTACTTGAGGACAAGTAGGATTCAAGTGGGGGGATATTTGATGACATCAAATAACGTCTATTTTATAGCATCATTTATCCCATGTAATTAACCCATTTTGTATAATTATTGCAAAGAATTGTTACTTAATCATTTGTATTTGAGAATTGCAGTAATTATGGAGTACTTGGTGAAGTTATGCTAAAAGGCACGCATTTTGGAGCATAAACAAAGAGTTCAAGAAAGTCTACTGATCTGACAGCAAATACGCCGTATTATTCTAGACCTATACGACGTATCCAAGACTTTGACGAATCAAAAGACCATTGCCCGACTTTGAAGAATACGCCGTATCCACATCAACGATACGTCGTATATAATACTTTAGTCAACGATAAAGAAGGAACTAGTTTTACCTCAATACGCCGTATCCATCAACAGGATACGACGTATCTGTGCCTACACTTCACAAGAAACCACGAAGACATAAAGACCAATACGCCGTATCCAGGAGACATCAATACGTCGTATTCACAATATAGTAATAAAATATTCTGGAAGATATTAAACGTGGTCCTTACTCCAAGAAATCCCCAATACGCTGTATCCCACATTGCTCGATACGCCGTATCAACGAGTTTCCAGACTCTATAAATAGACGATCTTAAACTCAGTTTTAGGTATGCAAGTGAATCCCTAAACCACCAAGCCAACCAAGAAACAAATAAAGGAGCCTAGAAGGTTAAAAAAGAGCCTCAAGATCATAGGAAAACTCTTGTAATCTTCACGCAACCGAATACACGTTCGATTAAGGTTTCTTTATTTTAATCGTTCATATATCAAACCGTGTGTATTTTTACAATGACTATCGGATGATACCTTTAGGTATCAGCCATGTTTATGAAGATCTAATGTTTGGTTTGTTTATCTTGATTGCTTAATTTATCGTTGATTGTTGTTTATGTTTATCAATTTATATTCGTTTACGTGCTTAAGTATGCGACCTATCATTCAACTGGGTCTAGTCCTACATATTTAATGCGTTGCAACTTCGGTGTTGTTTGGGCATAGGCTAAGAGTCCGGGATAGCTCTCCATATTGCAATTTATATATCTAGAATCATAGGATTGCAAAATATGACCTATCTTTTCCTTAGAATTAGAGCTTAGTTAGCCATAAGTGACCATTGGTATCAACGAGTTACGTTTCTAGTCCATTATGGTAGGACTCGGACAGTGGAACTACTAGTATATAAAATCACCGTTAGCATAATGGGTAAAGTCTCGATGAGCTAGGGTTTAGTAAGACCACCATTACTTAGATCCTAAGATAGATTATAATCAACATAAGGATGCTTTATGCGGATGCGTCCAATTGTGACAGAATTAGCGTATCTAGGTTTTAGGAAGAAGTACCGCCTAAGTCTAGGAATGATATGCCCCTTTGAAATAAGACAATCATTGCACTATTAAACAAACCTGCGTTTTATCAAATTATTCATGGTTGATACGTTTTTCTTATATTAGTTCTTGACCGCTTCTCTATCGTTTGCTTGTCTTCTTGTGTGTATTTATTGCTTTACTTGTCATCAAAACCTTAGGTTAGATACACAAAATTGTGCCAATATCTCAGGCTGAAACCCCCTACCCTTATCATTATATTAGGTCTAACTTAGGTCTTGCATAAATTAGATTAATTTAGGTTTAACTTAGATAACTAAAATACTGATAGAATTAGGAGTTAACGCTCTCGCTCTTAGTGATCGACATCCTACTTACCAACAAAGCTACATCTTGACCGGGTACACTGCCCGTTAAAGTGTTGTTTTTAGGTATAGTCGGCATAAAATAAATAGTAAAAGTTGATACATAAATAACACCTACACAACGACACATCACTCTCGAAGTCATGCGCGGAAGCAATACCAAACCAAATACTACGAGTAGTGGGGTCTTGAGCTAAGCCTTGGCTAAACCTTGGAAATCTTAATGCCATAATGCCTTTAAATCCTCCTAGCCATTATCCTACTGTAATAATTCTTGCTAAGAAGAACGCCCATGTTGTGGCAATTCCACCCAGAAGGTAATGGGTTACTCCTACAGCACGTCCTTATACAATGCTTAAGGCCTTGGCTGGGTAGCAGGAGCAACTTTTAATTATTATGAGCTTAAACGATGGATTCAATTAAGTTTCTTTTGCCAATAACCACGTCCACTGATTAAAACAGTAAACTAAAAGCCCAACAAAATGTCACCTATGGAAAAAAGATCCATATGTCGGATAATGAAGAACCCATACGATTAAATTACCTAAGGATGCCATGTGCCCCCATAAGAAACTGCAGAGGGGAGAGATGGAGCCACCCATTAATAGTATTAGAACTCTGCGTAAAGTTTCCATCCCGTGATAATAGTTATTATTCCTTTGATCGCTTATACTGCCCCAAACATCTGACATGCATTTTCACTGAAATGAAATAGGACTACTAAAATTGCATGTACATCCAAACTAGTCCCTAAGAAGACATGGTCCCAAGCCGATACTTAACATGATATCCCCTCTTCCGGGACCATCACAAGGAAAACGAAACCCAAGATTTTCTTTATCCGGTATCAAACGAGAGCTACGAGCAAATAAAGCGCCTTTCGGAAGTATAAATACCGTCACATAAATTGTAAATGCATGAATAGGTAACAAAGCTACCTTGCCACCCACTGCTACTAAATCACCCCTCCCCAAGTTAAACTAGTTCTTGTTGTTGCACCAGGCGCTGCTGCACTAGGTGCTAAAGCGTGGGTGTTTTGTATCCATTGAGCAAATATCGATTGTAATTGTATAGCGGTATCCGAAAACATATCTTGAGGACGCCCTGAAGGAACTAAAGAATCATTGATCCAGTGGTCGGGGAGACTCAAACCACAAGATAGCCATTATTCTAGTGAGAGAGTAAAGAGAAAGTAAAAGTGTAAAATATAATGAAAGTGTAAAATGATACAAAGTCTCAACCCCTCCATGGAAGCCTTGGAGGGGTATTTATACCACCATCTAATACATAAGTTTACTAAAATGCCTATTCTAGTCCCTACGTATGGTGGTATGTTTAACTATGGTAATTCCGTCATGTCGTCACATAAAATGAAATCCTAACAATCCTCCCCCATGGGACGATATACTGAATTACTTATAAAATTTTCCTAACAAGTACATAATGATTAAGAACAAGAACTTCCATGAAGCTTCCAATGTTGATGACGTCTTCTGTGGTGTTTGACTTCAAGTCTGCACTCCAACATGAATCATCTTTGTAGTACTTTGTAGGAGAAATATTGTAATAGGCACGAACTAAGTAACCCATACACTTCTAGTTAAGGAGAAGCTTCTGAATTAGCTTCCCCCTAATTCATGCCACATAATCTCCATTTAGAAGCTTTCAAAACTTCCCCCTAAACTAGCAATGAACAGCTTCCCCCTAATTCATGCCGCATATTCTTTATTTAGAAGCTTTCAAAGCTTCCCCCCAAACTAGCAATCCTCTCTTGAGCAGTTCCAAAGCTTTCTTACGAGCTTAGAATAATTAAGTGCACAACAGAATACCACATCAAATACTACTGCTCCTTTAAGAATAAGCTTAGTGATTGATCATTTGGGGTAAGCATTATCTGGATCAGCAACGTATCTTCTCACGCTTGAATAATTCTTCTCACAACACTTCCCCCTGGAAATTCAAATAATGCATACTAAAGTTCTCAAGATATCACTTCCCCTTGTATCTAAAGAAATGCACTCAAAAGCCACAAGTTAAAGCGCTGATATTCTCTGTGGTTATGACATTTATCTTTCCGGCATGGCCTAACTTAAAAAAATTTAAGAAAGATGCCCTATGTCAAGCTTTCAAGAAAAATAAAGGCAAATACTCAAGGGTGAATCTACTCCTTCCCCCTTGTTGGTTTCGACACGTCAGAATCAGCAAAACCTTGGACGCACATTTACTTGAGTACTTGTGTGAAGAATAAATTAGCTCAGATCTAATCCGTGAGAATTAATTGCTGATCAAATCTCTACTCATAACCTCTCTCTGGCTATCATTTTACCAACCGTTTTGTAAGCTATTTGAAGTAACCACTAATGAAGTAAACCAGATATATCAAACTTGAAACCGAAGTAAAATTTCCCGTTCTTGTGACTTAAGCTTGCGCTAATGTTGGAAGAACGGTGTAGAGAATTTGTGCTCTAAGCAAATCTCTAAGTACTCAACACTCCACTCAAAGTATGAGACTTTCATCACCTCTTGCGATCATCCACAACGTCTTAGCGTGTGACACTGAGTACTACAACGTAACTCCTTTAAGTGATAGTTAACCAGGTCATCAACCATCCACCCCTTGACTGCTGGAAACTAGATAAACCAAGTCTTCAACTTAAATTAAGCTCGAGCAAGTTATCATTGAAAGTCATGCATCTAGCCAACCTCGACTTCAAGATAAAATAAGTACACGCCTTCGAAAAATGCCACTTCAATCTCAAATAAGTAATACCCGATTAACTCTGTAGTCACAAAAAAATAATTCCAAATCTAGCCTTTAAAATTGATCCCGGTCTCGTCACTAATCTTGTTACTTTATCACTCGTCACTTTAAAACTTAAATGTAACCACTTAACTAAGTGATACGAAAAATGATCTCAAAAGACATAACGAAATTAATCACGTGACCAACCAATTTAGCATATCTCAAAATTATCCTAGTATCACTTTTGGCAACAAAAATTTCGTGTATACACAAAAGCCCAATTTGGGATACCAAGTTTTAACTCAGATGGGCCCATATAACTAATGCCCGATCCATATTGTATTTTTTGAGATATATAAATCAATACAATCCCTAATTTGAAGCACAAATATTACCCTAATCCTTTATCTCAAACAATCCGCCCCCTTCTCCCTTATCTCTCCAACTCAAAAGATCAGTCACCAAACCAAAAGTAATAATCTTTCATATAAGAACAAATTACCACTTTAGTTCTTGTACCGAGTAACACAACCACCATAATGAAACTCAATCAAACCGTAACCTTATTCCTATTATTCAAGCAACACGAAACCTTTTCCATCTTATTGTTGTTTATAAATGAACAAGGTTTTTGTCTAGTTCGGTTCTTAATACAACTTTACTCGTTCGGCTCAAAAAAATTGACTCGTTCGATTGCTTATGAAAAAGCTAGATTGGCTCATATAGCTTTTGACTAGTTCTGTTCGAGTTGCTTAGTACTCGTTCGGTTCTCAAAGTAGAACACTCGTTCGGTTCTCAATGATTCTTGCTCGTTCGGGTC
>BQNB010158067.1:0-15076 GCA_026074375.1 Tanacetum coccineum
TTATTTCATAAAATAATATTTATAAAGTTAAAACATGTATAAACATTATATAAGTAATAATACATTATTTCTTAAGGTTTTTATAGCCCAAACAGACCCAAAAACGCTTTTAAGCCTTATTTTTAAGTTCTAACGGCAAACAATGTAGTTAATAAAAGTGCAGAAATTTTTTATATAAAAGTTATCTAGCTTTTAAAAAAATTAGTTCACGATGTATACACTTTTAGGTTTCGAAAACTTGTTATTTTTAGTAAAACATCATTCCGAACAAGTTTGTAGATTTATACTTTGGCCGAGTCAGACCCGAAAGCCTTCAAAATGACCGATTTCAAAGTTCACAGTTTCTCGCAGTTTTTCATAGCTTTATAAAAGCTGTGAAAATAATATATGTTTTGAAATCTTTAAAGTTCAAATCTTTTAATATTTTTAAAATCCAAATCACTTCACTGGTAACTGAAGCAAGAGCTCTATAAGACAGTCGTTGTAAGCCGAAAATAACTTAAACTTAACGATTACGGAAGCAGATGTTATCATATTAATTGATCAGATCAGTCTTGCACAAGCCATCCTCTAAATAGTTGCATTTAAACCAAAATGGTTTTAATTTCTTATTCCTATAAAGTATCCACAAGTGGGTAAGAACTTAATTTGGTATCTTTAAAATTTATATCTAATTTTGGTGATTTGAGATCAAAGAAAAGACGATGCCTATATCTCCAAATGATCCACATCCACATGGTTGTTTGATAATCGCATCAAAAGAAGATTTACCGAGAGTGTTCAGTGTTGTAGTGTCCCCTCATGAGATTAGAGCTGACATGTATATCTTGAGGGTAGTCAGATATAATATAAGACATGTAAGGCAGCTTATAAGATTTGTATTTATATGATAGGAAAGTTTGCGGGAAGGATCTGGAGCCACTGAGTCTCAAGGAAGTTGAACAGTTAGAGTGACAACTAGATTCTACTTTGAAGCAAGTCCGGTCCATGAGGGTAAAAAATCTCACAAGTTTCTGTAATGATATGTACCTATGTAATGTTTCTGTAATGATATGTACCTATGTAATGTTTTAGTTCGTGGCTTTGACAAATTACAAGTGATGGTCGATGATGTTACAAGTGAATCAGTTCATTATATAACCAAAGACTGGGATATTAAGACAACATATGCAAGTATATTTACAAAACATGTTGAATGGTGAAACGAGTAGAAAGTCTCCGAAAGTACAGATTTTATGTATATATCTTCCTAATCAAAAGTTTCATCAAAACCAGTAAAAGATTTGCTGGTAAATACGTTTTTTGCTACTTTTTATTGTCTATTACGGTTTGTTTTTGTTTTGAGTATTTTTTTGAAGTGCAACTAATTTTAGTTTGCTACTGATTTTATTTATTTTTGTTTTTTAGATTTTTCTTATATTGAAATACGTTATCGCCTATGGCCCGATTGAATAAAGAGGAGGATAAATGCGAAGCTTTAATTTCATGTGGGATGTTCATCTTTATTCAAATTGTAAGTTTAGGTTTGTAAGTTAGGTACATTTGAGTAATTTATGGACACCGTTGTACTAAAAGGAAGCGACTGAAGCTTATACATAGCAGCCATAACATTCACTGGTAACTGAAGCAAGAACTCTATACTCTGCTTCAGTTGAGGACTTAGAGAGAGTATTCTGCTTTTTGCTTTTCCAAGAAACAAGAGAACCATTCAAAAAACACAATATCCAGTCAATGATCTCCTTGTGATAACACATTTAGCCTAATCAGCATCTAAGAATGCCTTTAAACTCATACCAAAATTCTTGACAGTATGAATGCCCAATCCAGGACAACTTTTAAGATATCTCAATATCTTGAAAGCAGTCTTAAGATAAGACTTCAAAGGAGAATGCATAAATTAACTCAAACAATGAACATTATAAGATATATCAGGTCTAGTATTAGTCAAGTAAATCAATTTGCTTAGACATCAAAGAAGTTTTAACAGGTTTACATGCAAGCATACCATACTCAGATAACAAATCAAGCACATATTTTCTTTAATTAAGACATATTCCTTTATCAATATCAATAACTTTAATACCAAGAAAATATTTAAGCTTCCTTGAGTCTTTTATCATGAAATAAGACTTAAGGAAGACTTTAAACTTATCAATCTTAGAGATATTGTTACCAATAATGATAATATCATCCACATAAACAAGCAAAGCAAGAAAACACCTTTATCAAACTTAGAATATAAAGAATAGTCAGATTTACTTTGACTAAAACTATTTCAATAAGAGCACAAGTCAATTTAGCATTCCACTGTCTAGGAGCTTGTTTTAAACCATATAAAGATTTCTTAAGCCTGCACACTTTATTATCAGAAGGAAAATATCCTTCTGGTGGTTTCATATACACAGTCTCAACCGGATCACCATACAAAAAAGCATTATTCGCATCAAGTTGAAACACAGGCCAAGAATTAGACACATCAACATTCAACAAGCATCTAACAGTTACCATTTTAACAACAGGAGAAAATGTCTCCTTATAATAAATCCCTTCCTTTTGGCCAAACCCTTGAACAAGCCTAGCCTTGTATCTATTAATCTCACCACTAGACTTACATTTTATCTTAAAAATCCATTTACTTCCTATGGCTTTTCTGTCCTTAGGTAAATCAACAATATCTCAAGTGTCATTCCTAAGTAAAGCATCCATTTCATTATTCATTGCATCAGTCCGATGAGAAAATTTAGAAACTTCAAAGAAAGACTTTGGCTCACAATTTTTATTTAATTGAGTAACAAAACAATAATTTTCAGAATTAAGTTTTGAATAACCAACATATTTTTGAAGCCCATATTTAACTTTTGAGTCAACAACAAAATCATTATAGTTCCTTGTGAACACACTTTGCCTTGAAGACCTTCTCAGAGTTTGAGTACCCTGAGTAGAGGTACTTGGATTTTGATCCAAATCACCCTCAAACATAACATTATCTTCAAGTATGATTACCTGTTCATCCTGTGCAGCAAAGATGTCATCACTACTATCAGCATGTGATAACCGGTAAACTTTTTCTGGGTCTAAGTATTTTAAAATATTATAATTATATTGGTGTCTTTCTGTTTGTCAGTTTTCTTAGAGAAAGCTGAAAAGTTGACTTTGGTTGACTTATTTTGCGTAAAATGGTTACGGTTTAACCGGGTGTGGAGAGAGTCTTGAGTTTCGTAAGTGAATCACTTTTGTTTCATCTTTCCGTATCGGAGTGTTTATGTTGTCATTTAATGCGTTCCGGGAAGTTTTTCCGTGTTCTGCGAAAATCATCACGCAACGCGTATCAACACGACAGTTAATTTGAGAATGGGTTTAATAATCGTGGGTGAATTTAACGAACTTATTTAATAAATAATTTCGTAATTTGAAGTAACGTTCGTCTAGAACGCAAATCGTTGAGGTGTGAATTAAGATTTATCAGAAAACGGGTGTTTTTGTGAAATTTAATTAAAGTCCGTAATAGTTGTGAAAGAGAAATTTTTGAACGAGTCTAATATGACAATACATATTTTTGAGTTGAGAAACTTTTAAACTTATGAGAAGGGTTTCGGTTAAATTTTAACTAAACTCGTATTTTTGGTTCTGACACGTCCGTTAGTGTTCGAGATAAATTTTGAGAAGTTTAATTTGGAAATATGTCATGTGAATAGTCTAAATTCATAGAAAAGTGATTTTGGAGTCAATAAAAATACAAGGAACTTTCGGGTCGCATCTTAAAGTCACAGATTATGAATATTAAGGTAACCCGACACAAAACGAAGACACCGAGACCTCCTAGGATACTTGAGCGTGTAGAGGACACCAAGGGGACACCAAGGCTTCATTTTAGGGACCTTGTCCACCCTTGGTACCATATATTGTCTTACTTGGTTTCAAAAACACATATTTCACCAATAAACACATAAAAAACACTAGTTTTCTCTCCTCCCTTTCTTGGCTGATATGAACCCTCACACACACAAAAGCACATTTATTTTTCAAGTTTTTATCAAGAACATGAAGGTCTAAGTCATCCGGGGTTGATACCAATAGGTGTGGGTTCATAAAAACAACGTTTGGGTTGTCGGATCGTGTCTTAACTCGCTTTCAAAAACCCTCTTTGTAAGTATTATAACTTTTCATTTAACTTCTACTTTTGAGTGTTTAATGATGCATAGAAGCTAGTTGTACGGTGCGTTTGTTAAAAATCGAACACGAAAAATTTGAAATGAAATGAGATAGGGTGTGTTTGGTTTGACGTGGGAAAAGGGGAAGAAAACAAAGGTGGTCATTTAATATTATGGTTGTGTTGATAAAATAACTTTTATGTCAAGTGCTTATTTGGGCTTATTTTGAAACGCGGCTTAAAAATAAGCTAGTTAGGGCTTATTTTGTTTTGGGCTTGTTGTGTGGTCTTGGCCCAACGAAAAGAAGGAAAGAAAAAGGAGTATTGGGCTTGGCCCATTTGGTCTAGTTTTAGCTTATGGCTCATTTTGGTTTCGGCTTATTTTGGTTTCGGCTTATTTGGTTTCGGCTTATATTGGTTTCGGCTTATAATGGTTTCGGCTTATATTTGGCTTATGGCTTATATTGGTTTCGGCTTATATTTGGCTTATGGCTTATATTGGTTTCGGCTTATATTTGGCTTATTTGTTTTGACTTATTTTAGGTTTAGCTTATGTTGGCTTACTATGTTTCGGCTTATATTGGGCTTACGTAAAGGTTTTGGAATTATATATTGGTTTTGGGCTTACGTATTGATTTTGGACTTATATATTAGTTTTGTGCTTACGTATTGATTTTAAACTTATGTATTGGATTTGGGCTTATAATAAAGTTTTGGACTTATATTTTGGCTTCAGCCCAATAAATTATAAATACTTTTGATTTAAGATTTTCGGGCTAGTTATAAAACTCTTAATGGGCCATCAGGCCCAATGACGAATAGATCAATTAGTGGACTTAAATAAGATTGAAAAATGATCAAGACGATCGAATATAGTTATAACAACCCATAATTTTCATCAATGTAATTATCCATCTATTAAATTAGATACAATTGTCATCAATGTAATATCTACTTATTAAATTAAGTACAACCATTTTTACGGGAAAATTTTTGCTTTATTCCACCTATTATGCAACGTAACTTGCATAACCTAAGTAAACGAGCTCACGCAACCTACCTATGCCAATTTCATCAACGTTTATAGCCAGTAAACGTTATAATATGTCAAGCAATATGTTTTAAACTCTATTTTATCATACGTTATCTATTTAACATACTTTTCAAAACGGTATTACAAAACGGATTTCAAACGTTAACGTTTATATCAACACCCTAATTATATGAAATGTTTACATATAAAGTGAATGTTCAAGCTTGCAAGGCATGTGTACAAGTGTATAATGCATAACTTTTGAATATTAATTCCCTCCAAAACCAATGTACAACTCCCTAAAGCTCAAAGTATAAGTTAAACATGCATAGAATTCAAACTAGGTCATTTTCCCTCTAAAATCATGTTTATTTCTTACCACCACTTTAACACAAGTTACAACACTTAAAGCACAATTTCAAAACCAAGAAACTAAACCCTAAACAAAACCTTAATTCTAACCTAAACCTAGATGAAAACCCTAAACATCTAAAACTAGTTCTAACCTAAAAACCAGGCACCTCAAGCACCTCTAGCACCTCAAGCAGCTCCATGACCTCATCACCACCTTGTCACCATCTGTATACACCAAGCAAACACCCCTCGTCACTCCTTTGGTAACCGAACCCCTACACACCCTTACACCTTGCATAGCTACTTCCTTGATCACCACTCTACCTTTACTTGGTCCTTACTCCATTCACCTTGGTCCATACTCCAAGAAAACTTGACCACCAATCCTATTTTAAGCCTTATATAAGCCGAAACACACACATACATTCAAACTCACCATTCAAACTTTAAACCGCCTCTAAATCATGTTCTAGCTGAAGTAAGGAAGCCAAGGAAGAAAGGTTGA
Source organism: Tanacetum coccineum (assembly GCA_026074375.1). Taxonomy (NCBI): domain Eukaryota; kingdom Viridiplantae; phylum Streptophyta; class Magnoliopsida; order Asterales; family Asteraceae; genus Tanacetum; species Tanacetum coccineum. Next base: position 6,043 of record BQNB010158067.1, read on the forward strand.
ACCATTTTAGAAGCCAAGGTTACGAAGAAAAGGATTCTTGAGTCATATCTTAAGTTTTTGAGTTGTTTTGCTCATTTCGACCCAATATAAGCTCTAGTAAGTCTTCAATTTATTCCATAAGCTCTTGTTACATTTTAAGACCATGTTTAAGCTTTGTTAGATCCATGTAAACTCTTGTTTAAAGCCTTGAACCACAAACCTATGCGTTTTGGTTTTCCTAAACCAAACTCTTGCATCATTATATATCATGTTTAAGCTTTTTTATAATCATTTGATCAAGATAAAACATTCGTTTGGTTTTCCTAAACTAAACCGTGCTCTAAATAACCTTTAAAACCCTAAAAACCCTAAAAAGCTCATTTTGTGCGTCCAAAAAGCTAAAATCCATAAGCTGGTCTTATAAGTTATTTCAATAAGCTAACTTATCATTTTTATAAACATTAAAACAAATCCTAAAGCCTTAAACCCATCGGGTTAATCATTTTAAACCAAACGAACCCGTTTTGAATTTTTAAGCTCACAAGCTCTTTTTATAAGCTATAAGCTCATAAAAGTTACTTATTTTAGCTTATATTAATAAGCTATAACCTGCAAAATTGATTTCTAAATCAAAAATATCAATATTATGGTTTTTGGACTTAATTCGCAAATGTTTTCATACTTGAAAATTAAAGTTTTAAAGATTTTAAAAGTTATATTAAAAGGATTAACTTTGTAAATATATATAAACCAAGGGTATATATTGTCATTTTCCACTTCTTAAAGGTATAAAATGTAATATTTTTATAAATTATAAAAATATATTTAAATATTATAAGACTCGACTTTATTAAAAGATTTTATTAAAACCAGACACATTTGTCGTTATCATTCGTCGATCGAAACACTATAAAATCAATTATGTTATATATTTAACATAATTTATCATCCGCTAGCTTTTGAAGAAACTTAAAAAGATAAAACCTTATCATTTAATCTATAACGTATCACATTACTAGGGAGTTTCATGTGAGGGGTTTCATTTGAGTAGACGTTTTGACGAGTTTCTGGATTTACGATTTAAAGTGTCCTGGCTCCTCAAACGTTTACTACATGACCTCTGGATTATGATAACCCGAACAGTTATACGATATTTTCACAAGTTATCAAACCAAAAACCGTTAAACTTTATGAAATAAAGTTTGTAATATCAACAATCGAACTAAGACTTGACATATTACCCCCAGGTTGCGTGACGAGACTGTTTACTCTCATTTGAATTAAATTTCAAATCAATCAACTACCTTGATAATGTGAGTTCATAGTCCTACCTTTACATATTTTCTAAATCCCATAGGGAGATACATGCTATAAACCATGAATACAGGTGTTTTCTAACTGTATGCTATCCTGATATATTATTGCCTAAGTTTGCTTTCATTGCCAATATTTCTTAATCATGAACCATTAGTCACTTGCGTGTGAACGTGAATATTGTGGATAGATCTATTAGGGGTGACGACTCCCGTTGGTGTACCCGTACATGGGGTAACCAAACGCACTATATTTGAGAACAAAAGATAACTTTGGCAAGTTACCTTTCCTTAAGGACAGTTGTTCCTTCAAGTCGTTAAATTGACTTCAGATGTTAATGTTTGGTTGCATGAGCTTAGGGCAATAATACTGTTTTCCATGATAATTGTATTCGTTGCAATTATTACTATTTCATTGACTTGTATTTAATTATTACATTCAAACCTGTGAATTTCACTCAACCGTTGTGTTGACCCTTTTAGCATGTTTATCTCAGGTGATTGAGTAATCTATGACACGAAGTGGCATTGGACATGAGGACGTCCAAACCTGTTATCATTCAACTTTATGTTTTGAAATGTATTTTGGGACCTCTTTTGTAAAAACTCTGATGAATAATAAATGATAACTCATCTTTCAAAACCGTCTCTTTTGAGTCGTTTTCTATTATTGTGACTATGATTCATGAAGTAATACCCCAGATTAGCTTCCGCTGCTATAGGTCAAATATGGGGGTGTTACAATAGTCATGTTTGGTTAAACGACTCGTAAATGTGGACTTTTGGCATTTTTTTCGGAACTTTGGGAAATTGTAAAAAATGTTAAAATTAATGTTTGAGAACCTCGGGAACCTCTTACAAATGAACGGGTCATGTCGGATTTTATAAAAATGAATCACACTTAGAAAATATTATAGAAAACTTATATTGTGTCCATTCGACTAAAGGGCAAAAAGTGACTTTAATAAACAATAAGTGTCAAGATTAAACGATCGAACGTGGACATACTAAGATGGCAAGATTTTATACTTACCCCGTTTAGCCCGATAAAAAGACAAAAATAATAAAATATTATTATTTTATTATCCTATATACATTTAAATATATATACGTTGACGTTACGAAGATGTTTATTCTTTTATTTCGGATCTTTAAGTTTTACTCATTTCTCGTTGGATTTTCTCGAACCATTTGGTTGGTTGTTTCGTTTTAGTTGTTTGGTATATTTTTGAGTATTAAGTGTTGATGTCGCACTTAGCCCAGGTGCATCGAGTTGTTTTACGTTGTTACCACACAACCATGATACCAAAACATTTTGTAATAAGAATAAGGGTTTTGTAATGAGAATAAGGGTTTTGTATTGAGATCAAGGATTTTGTGTGAGTAAGGACAAACGCTTGTACAATAAGATAATTTTGTACAATATGTTAATAAGGTGAAATTAATGATTAGGTCGTGGTCGGGTACCGTTGTGCGTTGTGTGGAGATTATTTGTGCGGTTATTATCATCTGTCGAGGTGAGTTCTCGGAGCCCCACTTTTTAAATCTTTTTCGTTGGGGGAAAATGACACTTAAATGTGTTTTGAACTGATTTTCTGAACTGTGCGAAAAGTGATTTTGTTTTTGGGACTATTTATGTGCTTATGACTGCTATGTGAATATTATGTGGTATGATTATGCTTGCATGCATCGAGGTGCATGGCAAGGTATGTGAATAGCATGGATTTGCTATGTTGTAAAGGGCTTGCCCTAGTATATAAATGCTCTAGCTGGTAGGCCTTTAGGTGCGTATGACCTTAGAGTTGCGACTCCAAGAGCATTGGTATATGCTGGTTTGATGACTAGTGGGGATGCTAGGTCATGGTACATGATTAGCGGGGATGCTAAGTCATGGGTTTTGAGTGTTTTTGCAAATATTCACTATCATATTGCACAATTGTCCACAGTTTGAAATGTTGGCACATCGACTGGGTTTTCCTCAAACCTACGAGCTCACCAACATTATTGTTAACGTTTTCGAGTATCATTTTCAGGTGTGTTTTGATAAAGGTAAGTGGATGGTATTGGAGATTAAAGATGTGCACCCTTGGGGGTTTGGGATTTAAGACTGAGGTCTTACTTATCAAGAATGAAACATGAAACCTTTGTAAATTAATCTTTTGTAAACTTCGGATGGTATGATCTTGTATCTTGTGCAATGTGAATCATTATGTCACATTTCTGTGTTTCCGCCGCTGACGGGGTGTGACACAGCATCATTCCCAGAATTATTACTTGGGAAATCAGCAGTGTCCATACCCCAACAGGCACAGAAGCGTGGCTACTATCACTTTGTGACCTATAGTCACAATTCAGATTAGGGTCAACTCTCTCATCATCATTGGGCATCTCAGGGTATTCATTATCAAAAAAATTTATATAATTTAAGTCTTGAAAAACATTTAAAGTATCAATCTTTTTAGAAACTGAATCTTTAAATGGGACTTACTTGAGAAATAAACTGATGTTTATCAAGACTATATAGCCTATATCCTTTTTTAAAATTATAATACCCCATCATAACACGTTTCTCAGACCTACTACCTAACTTATTATGATTATTGATAATGGTATCAAAAGATAAACAACCAAACACTCTTAAGTAAGAGAAAGTATGCGATTTTTTATAAATCATCTCATAAAGAGATTTTCCATTTAGCACATAAGAGGAAAGTCTGTTGATAAGATAAGTAGCAGTTATAATACATTCAGTCCAAATTTTTAAAAGGAATTCCCCCTGAAATAGAAAGGATCTAGCAACATTTAAAAGATGCCTATGTTTCCTGTAACACCCCCAAAAATATGACAACGCAGCGGAATACCACTTTGGGGTGCTACTTTATAATACACAGCGCTAGATACAAGAGAACGACCTCTAAAAAGTGTCGTTTGTAAAACAATCTCGTTGATTTCATCACCATGAAAAACTTGAATGTAAAGACTCCAATGCACATCAAATAATCCAAGCATCTAATTCACCTGAGAAAAACATGCTTAAAAGTGTCAACATTAAAGTTGGTGAGTTCATAGATTAGTTTAAATATGAATGTAAGTTTCAACTGAATGTATTTGTCCACTGTATCATCACAGTACCATGTAAAAATCCCAAAGATTTATAAAGAATGCACGACACATTTTATGTCACCAAAAGTACTAATCTTATCCCAAAGATTTATAAAGAATGCATGACCAATTTAATGTCACCAAAATGTTTCAAGTATGTATTTGTTGGGGGCCCTGTAGTCCCAACGTGATCCGACATGTGTAATAACTTCGTTCCCAGTGAAAGCTAGTCCCACCGAACGGGGGTTGTCAATCCGAATAATCTATTTTATATCAGTTCGCTTGGGACATCACGCTATAATGTTTGTTCACCAGGCGATAGCTAATCACCATCACCCGAAACAGGGATCCACACCCAATAGATCTATTTCATAACAGATACGCGCTCACCCTCCAAGAGATTAACAGTTCAAGACGCAGTGCGATAGACTTGTTATGTACCATCACAGGTGTCCCCTCCAAGAACACCCGGGCAGTGATTTAAAATAATGTGTTCCCCTCATGGGTGTTCCCTCCAAGAACACCCGGGCAGTAATACAAATAATGTGTTCCCATCATGGGTGTTCCCTCCAAGAACACCCGGGCAGTAATGATTGTTGGCCCCGCAGGCGCCAATCAAATCGTAATCCATCCATAATCATAAAAGTATAGAATGTGTTTACGTTCAAAAATTAAACCAAGTATTGTATCTCCTCGCGAGATATGTAAATGAGTATGTAAACCAATTTGTAAACAATCCTGTAAATGCATTTGTAAACAAGCATGTTCTCACCCCAAAAATATATGTAAAACCAGTAAGACATGGGGCTATAAACTCACCTTGATCAAATAATCCAAATAAATCACAACCGAATCTGCAACGATCTCGGCCACGACCCTATAATTATGTCGCTCTATTATAATACACGTATTAAATACGATCAACGATGCGTACATCGTAACGACGAAAATCATACATATTTTAATATGTATACATACATATATACATGTGATGAGAAATCCACTTGCGCGTCTTTAAACCTTAACCCTTAGTATATTATATGAATATATACTATTTTCCGTCCAATCATAGCTTATGTCAAATATTTACCGAAAGTTACTATTTTTAGACTCTTCGTTTTTAAGACCGAACAATGTTCTTAAAATAATTAATTGAAATAATAGATCAACCGACCTTTAGTTTTGACCCGCTATGTCTTAATTTTAAAACAGACAATCCTCGCGGCAAAGTAAAATGTCATTACGAACAACTTTCGTGTTTCGCCGGAAGGCTGAAACGGACTCGAAAGTGCTCAAATCGTTTAATTAATAAATCTGCCATTTTTAATATATATTAAAAATAACCTATTTTTCTACTAAAGTGTATATTTCGATTTCGTTCCAGTTTCTTCGTTATTGGGAGTTAAAAGTCCCGTTTTATATCAAAACGTCCGTCAAAATATAATTTGTTATATTTTGTAAACCAAAGTCTAACTTTTCAACATCTCGAACTCCGAATCCCACGTTCTATTTTCTGGTCAAAATGACCCGTTACAAACTCGCGCCAAAATCCGTTTTTAGCTCAAAAACCCATCTAATATTGCTTATAGATTAATATAAATCCCACTTTAATATTATAACATAGACGCCACAAGTTTCACTGGATTTCATCACATATAATTAACTCGATAATAAATGAAACAATCGAATACTTTTAAATTAAACGCACCCTTTTTCGGTGTCAACACAATCAAACGCACCCGTTTCGGTGTCACAATAACAAACGCACTCATTTCCGTTGCAAACCAAACCCGACCAAACAACCCGACGCCCCGGCTGTCCCCGGCTGTTTCGCAGCCAAACACACGCACCCGACCCGGCTGATGGACAGCCAAACGCACCCTTGTGCGTGGCTGTTAAGCCAAACGCACCCTTGGGCTGTTTTGACAGCCAAACGCACCCTTGTGCGTTTCTGTCTAAACCAAACACACCCCCAAACGCAAACCCAAACCCACACAACCCGACTATACCTGGCTGTTTCGCAGCCAAATCCTGACACCCTCCCCGGCTGTTAATGACAGCCAAACCCGACGCCCGACCCGGCTATACCCGGCTGTCCACAGCCAATCCGACACCCCGGTGGCGGCTGCCACCCAAACCAAACACCCCTTTTTGCGACTTTCTCGCCACCGAACAACCAAACACCCCTTGTGGGGTTTTACAACAACCAAATCATCCTATTCGTTGCAAACTAAACCCGACACACCCCGTGGTGTAAAACCACATAAACAAACACACCGCTGTGGCGCAAAACCCAACCCGACGCACACCCCCCGGCTGTTTTTATAGCCGAACCAAACCACCCTCGTGGTGGTTTTCACCACAAAAACAAACACACCCTTCGTGGTTGTTACACGCGAAACAAACGCACCCTCGGTGCCATTATTAAACCCGACGCACCCTTGGTGGTGGTCGGTGGCGGCTGTGATGATGATGATGGTGGTATGGGTCGCGGTAATGGAGTGGAGAGAGTGGTCACGAGGTGGTGGAGATGGTGTAGGGTGGCATGGCAGCGGCGTGGTGGTGGTGACAGTGGGGTGGCGGTGGTGGCGAGTGGCGGAGAGTGAGTATGGGGATCGGGTAGATCCGGTCGTGAGGACCACTTTTGGTTTCGATCGGAAAAACCCGCCGGAAAACTTTTCCGGCGGCGGCGGTGTGGCGGCGATGGTGGCGACGGTGGCCGGCGGCGGCGCAGGGGTGGCTGCCGGAAATACTTGAGAGAGAGAGACTAGGAGTGTGTGTGTTATAATTTGTGAGAATGAAAAAAAATGATATAAAAGTTTATAACTTTTATATATATATAAAACTTTTATTCCAAAGTAGCAAGAGTATAAAAGTCTAGGGTCACTTGTGTAAGTTTTTATTATAGTTTTGATAATTATCGGTTCGGGACTCGTTTGGGCGACTTAACGGATGAATCAACGCACGAAACTTGCGCCATTGATTTCCAAATCATTTTTCTGATAAAAATGAGTATTCACTCGACTACTTTTCGTAAACGTTTTATAAAATTTATTTAAAACGTTTATTATTTATTTTGTATATTTCCGATAAACTTGTCCGTAAAATGATCCTTTTACTCGAATATTTGCGTCTTCAACAAACGTCACTGAATAAAATGTTAAATAATTTATTAAATATTCTTATTTAATAAAACGTGATAATTAAATGTAATTTAATTATTTTTGTGCCGGTACTCGTTCTTGATTCTAAAATCTTGCGAGGGCATTTCAGTCACCTTCTGACTGTTTTCGGGTCTCGGTCAAAACTAAAAAGTTGTCAGGAATGTCGTTTTACATCAAATTGCTTTAGAGTCCGAATAATGAAAACGTGCTTTAGATGGTCGTTCTTATAAGTCAAGCCAGACCCTAAAAGTCAAAGATTGAAATCGTCATTCAAAATTTCGAAAATTCTCGGATGTTACAGTACCTACCCCTTAAAGAAATCTCGTCCCGAGATTAAATTTGTGTTATCCGATTGTGTGACCAAGGAAAGACTTAAGGTTTAATAACTCGTTCTAAACAAGACGCTGATAACTTTATTCAGCAAAATTCGGTGTTTCTACACTTCTCAATCTACCAAAAATTTTGGCTAGGTTTGTCCAGGATATTTAATCCATCAAAATGGGTATCTCAAAATATATCATTACAGATCTTATGACTGGTATAACCGCGTTATAGGGAAAGTCTCATTATAGTGAAAACCTCAAGAAGAAAGTGTAGTCGCGTGAGTATGTTTGTATAAGTTTCTAAATGTCCGAGGACGGAGTCTCGTTTCTACTATCTGTAATGTTCGATGATTCACATCAACATGGCTTATGTATGAAAGTACCCCACTTACTTGGCAGTACTAGGATGTATCGCGACCTAAGTTTTCCTACATGATCATGGTACTACTAGTCTAAGGGCGAAAACCCAAATGTCTCTCAACATACGACTCCAACCTCCTAAGTCTCCCTCGAGTATCATCACGATCCCTACAAATCTAACGAAACTCCTCCTGTAAAAGGGACATATGAAGTCAAAGACTGTTCACACGATCCCTCTTGATATCTAACATAGCACAAACCTTGAGGTTCTCCAACCTCAAGCTCTTAATCCTCTCGATCATCCCATCTCTCTCTCCCCTAGCTATCAGCTGATCGGCCTCTAACCGTCTCTGAACAGTCTCTATCCCGACAATCCTATCTGTACGAACCTTAGACATGTGATGGTAAAAGTCATGCACAGCATCATCCAAGTCAATCGGTATATCCTTGAGTGACCTAACAATGCTATCCCTAGTGCCAGATGAATCAAAAGATTCCTCTCTAGCTGGCTTTACAGTCTCCTCCTCAACTATCGGTGCCGACATCAGGTTGATACCTACCTCAACCATGTCTCCAGCACTAGTGTCAGCCTCATACTCCTCGGTGTCATCCCTAACATCCCTAGGGTCAATCTTAACATGATCTCTAACATCATCCCCATCACCAATACCCAACTCCATATCAACCTTAGTCTCTATAGGATCAATCTCAGTATCCTCCTCTATGCTAGCCTTAGACGAATATGAATCTCTGAACCTCTTACGAGGTGGTAAGAGATCATCATGGGTAGGAG
>BQNB010158068.1:0-15076 GCA_026074375.1 Tanacetum coccineum
GGTTTTAGATCTGAGAAAACTTTGTGCAAAGAGGTGAGAAAATCTGTGGAAACAGTCCACTATTTATAGGCAAAAAAAAAATAATTTTTTATTTGGGCAGTCCCCTTAATTATACAAGGGCGGTCCCTTTAATTATGGCCGGTCTCCTTAATTAATTAAGGGGGCCGCCCATTTTTCAGACGCTCCTTTTTTTGTTATTTTGTGAGGAATGTTTTTCTGGAACTTTTTAGCCGTTTATATGTAGAAAATTTGAATTCAAAATATTTATTTTGAATAAAACATTTCTTATAAATACAAAAATGTTTTTTATATATTTTTAAAAATGTTTGTCCCATTTTATAAATGTAAGATTTAAAAAATTTCTTTGATCATTCAACAAATTAAAGTTTATTTGTTCATACCTTTAGTGATTTACGTCGGGTGCGAACTTAAATTTATTGTTGAAGAAAACTTGAGACGTCGAAAGATGTTGACGAATTGATGATTAGTGATTACGAGTAACTTAAGCACTTTACGTTATGTGTTATAAGTTGCATGTTTGTCATCACCAAAATATAAAGAGAATGTATAGATTAAATATCGCAATATTTCTACCAACAGGTTAAGTTTTTGAGATCAAAAGATGAAACTCTAGAGTTTGTTATTAAATTTCTCAAGCAAATACAAGTTGGTCTCAATAAAACAGTCAGATACATCCAAACAGACAATGGCACAGAATCGTTAATCAAGTTCTGACTGAATTCTATGAAAGTGTCGGCATTTTTCACCAAAAATTTGTTCCGAGAACTCCTCAGCAGAACGGCGTTGTCGAAAGGCAGAATTGTACTCTTGTGGAAGCTGCTCAGACGATGCTGCTATTTTCTAAAGCTCTGATGTTTCTATGGGAAGAAGTTGTTGCTACTGCTTGTTACACCAAAAACAGATCCCTAATTCATACTCGTCACATCAAAACCCCATATGAGCTTGCGCATGACAGGAAACTTGATCTTAAATTTCTTCGAGTTTTTGGTGCTCTTTGTTACCCTATAAATGACAGCGAATATCCTGGAAAATTGAAAGCAACAGCAGATATTAGGATTTTCGTTGGTTATGCTCCCAATAGGAAGGGTTATAGAATCTACAATAAGAGAACCTGACAAATCATGGAAACAATTCACGTATAATTTGATGAGTTGTCTGAGCCAATGGCTCATGTGCATATCAGTTCAGGACCCGAGCCTATTTTGTTGACGCCTAGACAAATTAGTTCAGGGCTCGTACCTAATCCTGTCCCTGCAGCTCCTTATATACCCCTAACCAATAAAGATCTGGAGATTTTATTTCAACCGATGTTCGATGAGTACTTTGAAACCACTGGTGTTAAAAGACCGGTATCTTCTGCTCATGTAGTTCATGTTCTAGTTGTTTCAACCGGTATACCTTCTTCTACCATAATTGATCAAGATGTACCTTCTACTAGTCATTCACTGTCATCCTTAGAAGTACAACCTCCTATCATACATCAAGGTGTTGCAGCTGGACCCACTTTCAAAGAAAATCCTTCTGCTCAAGCTGATAATGATCCCTTTGTAAACGTGTTTGCTCTAGAACCTAGTTTTGAAGAGTCATCATCAGGGGATGTTAGTTCAGCTAAATCCAACCAAGTTATTTAACCACATAATCATCTCGGAAAATGGTCAAAGGATCACCTACTGGATAATGTAATTGGTAATCCTTCGCGACTGGTATCCACCAGAAAATAGTTAGCTACCAATGCCTTGTGGTGCTTTTACAATTCTGTACTTTCAAAAGTCAAACCCAAGAATATCAAGACTGTCGTGACTAAATATTGTTGGTTTCAAGCTATGCAAGAAGAAATTCATGAGTTTGATCGACTTCAAGTATGGGAGTTAGTACCAAAACCAGACTGTGTAATGATAATCGCTCTCAAGTGGATTTACAAAGTCAAGCTTGATGAGTATGGTGATGTTCTAAAGAACAAGGCATAATTAGTAGCCAAGGGGTATCGTCAAGAGGAGGGTGTCGATTTTGAGGAATCATTTGCACCGGTTGCACGGATAGAGGCTATAAGAATTTTCATCGCAAATGCCGCCAGCAAGAACATGAACATCTACCAGATGGATGTCAAGACGACATTTCTGAATGGCGAGCTGAATGAAGAAGTCTACATCAGTCAACTAGAGGGATTTATCGATCCAGATCATCCTACTCACGTTTATTGTCTGAAGAAGGCTCTTTATGGCTTAAAGCATGCTATACGGGCGTGGTATTACTCCTTATCAAGGTTTCTTCTGGCAAACAAGTTCTCTAAGGGTGTAGTTGATCCTATGTTATTCACCCGGAAAACAGGCAAACATATTCTTTTCGTTCAAATTTACGTATATGATATCATATTTGCCTCAACTGACCCTAAAGACTGTGACATATTATCAAAAGAGATGAGTTTAAAATGTCAGATGTCAATGATGGGACAAATGTTAATTTTCTTAGGATTACAAGTTTCTCAAAGTCCTAGAGGCGTCTTTATTAACCAATCAAAATATGCTCTTGAAATTTTAATAAAATATAGAATGGATACTTCTGACCCTGTAGATACACCAATGGTGGATCGATCAAAACTGGATGAGGACCCCTTAGGGATTCCAGCTGACCGGACTCGGTATCGAGGTATGGTCGGCTCCATAATGTACCTCACTGCCAGTAGACCAGACATGGTATTCGTCGTGTGCATGTGTGCTAGGTATCAGGCAAAGCCTACCAAAAAGCACCTTAAAGCAATTAAGTGGGTCTTTCGGTATCTCAAAGGCACTATTAACTAGGGTCTTTGGTATTCGAAAAACACCGCTATGACACTAACAGCCTATGCAGACGCTGACCATGCAGGTTGTCAAGATACAAAGAGAAGTACGTCAAGAAGTGCTTAGTTTCTTGGAGACAAACTAGTGAGCTGGTCATTGAAGAAGCAGAAAAGCATTGCCATCTCAACAACATAGGCTGAGTACATTGCCATGTCTGGATGCTGTGCTCAGATACTTTGGATGAGATCACAGCTAACGGACTACGGCTTTGCATTCAATAATATACCTCTGTATTGTGATAACAGAAGTGCTATTACTCTCTGCTGCAATAATGTTCAGCACTTTCGGTCAAAGCACATCGACATACGCCACCATTTCATAAGAGAGCAATTCGAAAATGGCGTGGTTGAACTTTATTTTATGAAGACAGATTATCAACTTGCGGACATATTCACAAAGGCATTACCAAGAGAGTGGTTCGAATTTCTACTCCCGCGACTTGGAATGAAGAGTATGACTCCGAAAACTCTTAAACGTCTTCAGGAAGAAGAGGATGAGTAAAGGATAGTCTTCATGTATCCTATGTACATATTTAAAAACAAAAAGAAAATATAAAAATATAAAACCTACAAAAACCATAAAAATCAGAAAATAGAAAATACCAAAAATATTTTTTCAAGACATGTCTTCTGTAAATCGATAATATTTACGGACCTAAAAATGTCGTTCAATAATGACACGGGTCTTTAAATAAAGTCCGAGCAGAAGTTCAAACTTTTAAAACATGTCTTCATGGCTTGCAGTTATTTTCGACTACAGCCCGCTTTTAAATCTGAGGAAAGCATGTCGCCAATAAGACAGTTGTTCCGAACAACGGGTAATTAATTTTTTCTGGGCATGGATTACTTTATATCCATGCATCATAGAAGTAATGTACGTTTCAGTGCATTATTTCTTCTTCAAGAAGAGAAGTCTTCTTTTTAATGAGATAATTTTTTTCTTAATTGATTCTTCAAAATTATTTGTGTTAACCACGGTGAAAAATGTGTTGTTGAAATTTAATCATTTCGTGCTTTTACAATAAATTTTTCAACTCAAACAACGACTACAACTCTTTAAATAGAAAACGGGTCATTGTTTGAGAGGGAGAGTGATTTCAAATTTATTTTATCAAACGGGCTTCTAAAAGATCATACAATTAATGGAAAAGGTTTTTGTATTTGAAAGGGGTTATAATTTGAAGGGGAGTTAATTAATTTTAACTCAAAGGGCCAAAGTTGTCAATTGTTGAAAGTATAGGGGATTAAGTGCAATGTATTACTTGGTTTCTTAGCTTTAATGAACTACAAGGACTAATTTTGCCATTTCCTTAACTAGTTTAACCCTAGAAATACTTATAACCGTAAATAAAAGAAGTTAGAAACTCTAGGGACTAAATCTGCCAACTCAAAACTTAGGAGTATAAAAGGCAGCGGTTTGCCTAATTCGGTCAAACCTCCTTTTTTCTAGTCAAACCTAAAACACACACTTACACAAACCGCCACCATGGTCGCCATTCTCCAATTCTTGATTTCTTGATTGTTTCTTGCTAAGGTAACACTCAAATCTTATTCTACATCATTAGATCTTACTATAGATTAAAGGAAATGAATCAAAACGCGCTTAATTGATGAGAATCACTATAAAACCACTTAGGGTTTCTCGAAAATTAAATGTTGTCTGAAAATGGTGATTGATAGCTGGGATAGGTGCGTTTAGGGTTACATTGCACCCGATCACTACTTGTTTTGAATAGATTAATCACATTAATGTGCTAAGTTAGATTATTCATTCGTTTTTAATCAAAAAAACTGTGTAGTGTAAAGTGTTGTATTTTTGTTGCTAGGATTTGTTCTTAGGTTTGTAGTGATGATGCTTTGTTGTTTGGTTTCATTCTCCATTCACTTGATTGCTTGATTTGATCATTTTCAAAAATGGGTTGACTTTTGACAGTCAACAGCGGTTTGGTTGATGTTAAAATCTGTTTAAATGTGTTTGCATATGGTTTAGAAGTCACCATTGAGTGCTTATAACATGCTTGCATGCCCCCTTAAGGTTTTAAAAAGTTTCGAGGCTTTAATAGTTATGTATGGCTCAACTTTGATGTAATGAGAAAGATCAGGTTGTTTAAAATGTGTGCTAGTAGATTAAAATGAGTCTAAGATGCCTTGGAATTGTGTTTGATTAGCCGAAATTGATTGAATATTGACTTTAAGTTAGTTGTTCATCATAGCGGTTTGTGTTTCTGGTTAAGATTTGTGGCAGTGGTTTGCCTCTTGATATTCATGCTAGCGGTTTGCCATGAACACTCTAGGTAGCGGTTTGCATGTTCTCTAGGTAGCGGTTTACATGTATCTCTAGGTAGCGGTTTGATTATCTATGAATATTTTAATTATACAGGGAAACCGCCGTATGCTTTTTAGCATGGCAGCAGTTTGGTCGAAATATAATTTTATTATTAAAATAATCAAACCTCTATTTTGAATTTTTCTAAAATGGCAGCGGTTTGATTAAAATGAATAAAATATTCATAGCGGTTTGGTCGAGGCGGTTTGATTAAAGAGATTAAAATATTATTTTTTAATATTAATAATATTTTATTCATGGCGGTTTGGTGTTTTGACACACGGCTGTTTACCCAAACCACTATGTGGCGGTTTGGTAACCTGCTACACGGCGGTTTACCTAAACCACCATATGGCGGTTTGGTAAACTGCTAGGCAGCGGTTTGGGCCAATTTCCTATGTCTTGGCCCATTAAGCCCATTAACCACTTAAGACCCATTCCAAAGGCCCAATTACATAGCTAACTCTCATCCGGGCTTAGTTAACTTGCAATTGAGCTTGTCGGATAATTCCTGGACCTTTGACCAAGGTTGGCATGTCTAATTGACCCGTGACTCAATGTATAGTCTTTCATCAAACCAGAATTAATCATAACTGAATCAAACATGGTATGGCAAGTCAAACACAAGGCTAATATTGTCGTCTAACATCAATTATCTGCTATTTTGTATATCTATGTTTTTATTCTTTAGCAGATAAGATGGCTGAAGAGAATGTTCCCGCTCCTGCTCCTACAAGATCTAACGAACATATTCTTCCTTTCAATGCATGGTTACTTGTTGGAAAGGGCAATCTTCTATTGGATCTACAGAAATTTCAAAAGAACCTATCTTTTGCATCTCAGTTGACATTCTCCAGAACACAAATTTCTTCAGAGCATTCACTGCATCAGCTAATGTTCCAACTATCCACATACAACAGTTTTGAAATACCCTTACACAGGATGCAAAGACTGGGGTATACAGCTTCCAACTGGATGAACAGTGGTTTACTCTTAATGATGATCTTCTTCGTAAGGCTTTGGAAATTACCCCTGTAGACTCAGCTCATCCATTTGAGTCACCTCCAGCTGGTGAATAGGTTATGGACTTTGTGAACGAATTAGGCTACCCAGAAGAAATTCACTTTGTTTCTAAGATGCATGTGAACAACTTATATCAGGCGTGGAGAGCTTTACTGTCTTTGATCAACCAGTGCTTAACTGGCAAGATTCTGGCAATGACAAACCCAGACACCCTGTTCTTCAAATGTTATGGGGTATTGTCACAAGATCCAATGTTGACTATGTTGAACTTCTATGGGAAGAGTTTGTTCAAGCGATACAGACTTTCTTTACTGATCGGGCCAATCTTAATATTCCTACCAACAAACCAACGCCTCACGTCATTCCTTACTGCCGGTTCACAAAGCTTATAATATATTATTTGGGGAGCAGACATAACATTCACAGAAGACCTGGGTCTCCTGTTCACGTTACGGGAGATGACTTTCTTCTTGGTAATCTCAAGTTCGTCCCCAAAGGCGAAAAGGATGAAGTTTTTGGAAAGCCTATTCCACAAGAGTTAATTACGGAAGCCATTCAAAATTCACCATACTACCAGAAATATTTGGAAATGGCTGCTCGTAAACCCACAGCTAAAGAGGGTGGAAAGAAGAAGACAGCTTCTAAAGCTGACAAGCTTGAAAAGCCTACACCTGCTAAACAACTGAAGCCTATGAAAGAGAAAACCACCAAGCCTACTCCCTCAAAGAAAGCCAGCAAGGGGAAAGTGATGAAAGTTCGCAAGGGAAAGAGGTCTGACCATCTTGTTGACGAAGCTGATGAAGAACCTCAACCTGCTCCTGAACCTCTACTGGATGATGATGAATACAATCTTCAAAGAGGTATTCAGATGAGCTTGGAATCTTTTCAAGCACCCGTAGGCGGAGTAGCTATTCGTGAACCTACCTCAGGTGTCACTCGAATCCTCCCAGTAGTTAAAGGCAAGGGGAAAGGCATTGCTACAGATGAACAAGCTGCACAGTCACTTCTGGAACTGCAAAAGCCGAAGAAACAAAGTACCACGGATCAATACATATTCCAGAGACGGGTTCCAGCAACTCATGATGTAACTACTGAACCCTCTGCACAACCTGAGGATGATACATCCGCAAATGTGGTTCGTGATACTCCGTCTCCTGTAGATGTTGAAACTGGTGTTGATACGGAAAAGTCTAACAGTGAGGCTGATACTGAAACTATGAATGTTGATGAAGAACGTGGTGAAGACGTATCAAACAAGGTGGCTCTATAGGAAAGAACAATTGAACTTGATGAAGGCTAGGCTGGATCAGACCCTGTTAATACACTCGAGTCTCGACCTCCACCAGATGAAGACCAGGCTGGATCAAACCCTGGACAAAGTCATGTGGCTCAGGCTGGACTAAAACCCTGAACCCATGCACGAAGACTTCATTATAATAGTTTACCCTCAAGTACATGAAAGCTTGAAGCATACAACTGAGGAACTCCACCTAGAGATTCCACCAAGCTCATCCGAGACACTTTCATCAATGAAGAATCTTGATGATACATTTGGTGATCAATTCCTGAATGACAAATCCCCAGAAGATGAACCAGGAAAAGCTAATGTGGAAACTAAAGTTGAGTCCATGGTCACTGTTCCCATTCATCAAGCTTCGTCATCAATTCCTCCACTATCCACTCCCGTCATCAATCTCTCACCTCCAAAATCAGTATCTTCTATCGTTCAAGAACCCGTCATTACAGCTACAACCGCAACAACAACAACAACCCTTCCACTACTACCACCTCCATAACAACAAAGCACTACAGATCCTAAGTTAGCCACTCGTGTCTCAACACTGGAAAAGAGAAGTGCGGACCTTGAACAGATAACCTAGAACCAGGACAAAACAATTAAAGCTCTTGGATCCAGGGTTTACACGCTGGAGAATCATGACTTGTATCCTAAGATCGACAAACAAGTCAATGAAACCGTCAAAGAAGTTGTTCACGACGCTCTCCAAGCTCCACTCCTTGATCGCTTCAGAGATTTGTCTGAAGTTCAGATGAAAGAAATTCTTCATGATCGGATGTTTGAAAGTGGCTCTTACAGATCTCATCCGGATCATTCATCTCTCTACCAAGCTTTAGAGGTATCCATTAAATGGGACAACATGGAGGAGTTCACTGAAGAAAAGTCCAAGTCTCGTAAGAGACGCCGTGATGACCAAGATCCTCCTCCACCACCTCCAAAGGACTCTGATCATAGCAAGAATAAAAGGTGTGATTCTGATGTCTCATCTTCACAACAGCCTCAAGTTCAGCAGTCATCAGCTTGGAAAACATCTAACACAAGAGAAGCTACAGATCATAAATCCTCCAGCTCCTCCAAGCAAAAAGCAAGCTTCCCCATCCGCACAGCCTATTGATGACATTCCAATACTAGATGATGTGTATCTCTCAGACTCATAGGATATCGGTGCTGCACACCTTCTAAAGATCAAGCCTAGACCAGACTGGTTGAAGCCTGATCCTGAAGAAGAAACATCAAAAACACCTGAACCGGACTGGGTTATTCCTCCGAATGACTTACCTGAGACGAAAAACAACTGGGCTGATGCTCTGGCAAAAACATATAAAGATCCTGAAGAAAACAAGCTTCTTTGGAAAACTAGAGATATGGGCTTCTTCATTCAGTGGTATTGCAAGCAAATTGGGAAGAAGAAGCTCTCCAAAGCTGACTTAGAAGGTCCTACTTACAAGATCCTCAGACCATTCATCAGAACAACATTCAGCTTCAATTTCAAATGGAAGAGTGCCACTTGCTACTAACAGATCAGATTGATTTGATGAATCCTGGGGGTAATCGGTTCGTACTTGACGTAAGCAAACCATTACCACTAGGAGGTCCACCAGGTCAGGTAACAATTCAATCTCAATACTTCTTCAATAAAGACCTGGAATATCTTGTATTTGGTGACAAGGAAAGAAGGCATGCTCTGTCCATATCCAAGATGAAAGCGGCTTACTATCCAGACTTTAGGCTTGAAGAATTTGTACCGTCACTATGGATTGAAAGTGAACGTGACTATGATATTAGTGCAGCCTACGGTGTTATGATTTCCAATATCCTACAGTAAATAGTCACTCAGTGAGTTACCTTCAAGAGCTCAACCTGAGTCTTCAAGAAATACTTAACCATTTAGTGAGGCGGTTCTCAGTAAATGAAGTCCATGAGCCAAAGAAGAATGTGATGGGTTCAGTGAGTTGTGGCAATAGACTCACTAAACCTCATACGATCTCCAACAACTAGAAGTCCCTGAAGACAAGTACCTGAAGAATAGGCGGGATAGTTTGAAATGGATAAGTCCAAGCTCTTATCCACCTGAAGTCAAACTATCCTGAATATGGTATGAAGACAAGGTCAGTGTTATCAATGACCTTAGAAAGTGTGTTTGCCTCATACTTAGAATATAATTGTAATAGAGACAAACATGTACAATATGTACTAGCAATCAACCTTGGGACACGCACTTATCACCCATGTGGGTATGACCCTACCTAAGTAGTATATATAGACATGTCTTGTAAAGGAGTAGGTTAAGTTTGTGCATTCAAAGTCGTATCTTTCACAAACACCTACTCCTCAAATATCAACTAGGTACATGAGCAAGCTCAGTTGGTTAGCATAGTTGTCAACTTAGCATAACACTTTATAATATGCTAAGTTGTTAGTGAGGAGATCACATACACACATTGTCATTCAATCCCCATTGTAGTTCCACATATAATGGGATATAATTCTTAATAAATTTATAAGAGTTAAACGTTAAAATTAGTTTTGTATTCTTACGGTTTTATCTTATATCTGGTCAAAACTGATTTTCATTTACATTGCTACTAGTATAAGTCATAAGTTAGTTTATCTAAACTTTATAATTTTGGTCACTAACTCAAAGGGAATAACAAAATGTATTGTCACGAAAAAATGTAAGAAAAAAAGACTTTAATTATAGGATACCCGCCTACGCAGCGCGCGAAGAACCGGCTGCTAAACATAAATAAGAAAACAAATAATACATAAATAAATAAAATAAAAATTTACACCCTTTAAATTCTTATATCAGAGCTACCCAAAACCATCCAATAAACCTCACAAACAACCGCAAACTAAATTCACGATTCTCACTTAATCATCTATACAGCTGCAAAGAAACCCCAAAAATGGTTAGTTTAGTTTATTGGTTTTTATATTTTTATGGTAGGCATTTTATCGAACACTTAGTTTGCATCATAATATTGCTGATAAATTAAGCTACTTTACTAACTGTTTTTTGTGGGTTTTCTTCTTTATATAGTCAGTTACGCTTCATACTAATTTGGGTGATATCAAGTGTGAAATTGCTTGTGATGAAGTGCCTAAAGCATCAGAGGTTAGTTAAGTTATTTTATTTGATGATGGGCTTATGAGCTTATTCGATTTCGGCTTGTATGTCATCAGCCTCGATTTTCCGGCTTATATCATAACAAGCTTATATAAGCCCGTAAGGCCATAAGTGTCAAAATAAGCTGGAAATTTGAGGCTTATGTAATATAAGCCAAATCTAATAAGCTCATAAGCCCATATATAAGCTTAAACAAACACCCCATTGTTGTTTATGTGATGTTTTGTGTGACCCTTGAGATAGTGATAATGTGTCATAAACCGAATGAGCTTTGCCATGTTGAGATTACTAGGAGAGGGGAATCTTTGACTCGGATGGACGTGGCCTAGCCTAGGTATCCCATGACCTTTCCGAATCTTTCTCTAGCGACCCTGCCTAGATGTTGAAGATTAATTGTATTTGGAAGGGTAATTGAGGTTTTTCAATCTTAAGTTAGGTTACTAATTAGGTTAGTACTAAGAGTATTGGGTCCACTATATGCGTGTCTTAGATCATGGGCATGATGTTCTGTGAAAACAAACGGAAATACTTATCTACTTGACATGTAATATTGAAAATATCTTTTGGCGTTATGAGAATCATTGTTTTGAATAAACGCGAATTAGGGATAGCGAAATCTTGAACTTTATCGTCTCTTCACTCAAACCCTATTCTTTTCTCTAACCAAATCCTGCCTGGATCAGTTTACTTTGAGACACTAGTTCTTTAACTGTCAATGATATATAATGAGAGCTATTGCCTTTTTTGTATAGGTTTAAGACAACTAAACCTTTAAAGATTATATAAAATAACTTAAACCTGATATAGGTATTAATCACCTCATGTACAAGATATCAATATCTACATGTAAGAGAAGACAGAGACAGGTGATGGTAACCAGGGATAAGATGCTAGCTTAGTAGTTGTCATAAACAAATCTTACAGATATGATATTAGGTTAAGGCATTGGTTAACGTTACATTTGGGCGCAACATGTTGAAGATGTCATATACATAACTACAGACTTGGTGTAGTTGTGTCGTGATATATCGCTTCCTTCCTTTTCCTGAAGCGAGCATCAATTAACCTTGAAGCATGTGCATGTTTCCACTCTATTGTCTTGCTGTAAATTTGTGTTTACTTAATGCGTTTATAAACCAATCACTGCAATTTAGGCAGTGAATTCTAGTCTAATATGTCTTTATATATACGCATTGCATATCTTGTATCCCCGGAACAATTCGAGTACCAAATGCTCACTTGTAATGCCACTTGCGACATAATTTTTTTATCGCGCATTCATGTTGATTGATCTTGTTGTACTTGATGGCTACAGAATTTTCTAGCATTATGTGCAAGTGGATACTACGATGGCACCATTTTCCACAGAAACATAAAGGGATTTATGATCCAAGGCGGAGATCCCACAGGGACTGGCAAAGGAGGGACAAGTATTTGGGGTAAAAAGTTTGACAATGAGATACGCGAGTCTCTTAAGGTAAACTTGCATTGTTGGATGCTTTCATCTTTCTGAATTAGACTGTATCATATGCTCATTCTTCCATCAATAGTAGTAATGCTTTTGATTTATGTCACTATCTCCTAATATGATCATTCTCCTACGATTATGACTTCCGAAGTCTGATAGTTAAGTCACACAAACAAGATATTGTTAAATGATCTAAGTGTGTGAGCTCCATAAACAAGTGTCTATAGCTAGTAGCAAATAATTCACTATTCCTTTGTGATTCATGTTCTATACAGATCAAGTTTGAGGTGTCTTGAGTAATATACTGATAATTATCCTTCCTGGCATTAACTAGTAGATTTCATTTTTAGATGTCGTCATCAGGTTTTCTTCTTGATGCTTCTGGGTGTTTTTGTTTTGCTTCACTGATGATAATTGTTTGGCTCTTTCTTCAGCACAATGCAAGAGGTATGCTATCAATGGCTAATAGTGGGGCTAACTCTAATGGGAGCCAGTTCTTCATCACTTACGCTAAACAACCACATCTTAATGGAGCATATACTATCTTCGGCAAAGTGATACATGGGTTTGAAGTGCTTGATCTCATGGAAAAGGTAAAACTTGTTTATATCTGTGCTTAGAAAATCAGTTACTCCCTTGCTACACTTTCTATTTCACATTGTTCGATTAACATTTTGCTCTTTTTTCAAATTTTCAAGTTAGACTTACTTGTTTACCGTTATTTTTGGTATGGCTTATTGTGCGTTGATCTTGTTTACTGTCATATATGTAAGACATGTGACTGATTGTTGCATAGATGATAGAACTACATCTTAGATCATAACTTCGAAATTTTCATGAAATATAGGGAGCATTTCTTACATAGCTGAATGCAATTAGCAGCTGCTTATAATAGCAACCCTACAAGTTTACATAATTCTTTACAGTTGTTTATAAGGCATTGAATCTTACATGATTTTTCTTTAATTGTCTACTTGCTAATCTAGGAGTTTAATTGTATGTCTTATGTAGCAAGTGTAAGATTATTGTGTGTCAAGACTATATATAGTATATGGATATAGGTTCCAAACTTTCATGTTAAGCGGGTTTTATTGCGGGTCGAAATGGATTTGTGAGCACCACAGTTTGTCCATTTTTGGACTTTCTAGTAAATATTTACCCATTACACTGACAAAATTAGGTGTTTGAATAGAGTGAATTAGGAGGGTATATGAATATATGTAAAAAAAAATCGAGCCAGTTAGCCCTTTTCTACCTACTCAATCATTTATAAGTTTGTTTTGATCTGTTTGAGACAAGCATAACCTAAATCCATCAATTCATAAGCAAATGGGTCGGAATTGCCATTTTAATGGGATAGGTTGGGTTTAATACTGTAATGAGTTCTAGTGAACATATCAATTCACATGTATTCCAAACCCATGGATTCTACAAGTCATAATGATTTGTCTCATTGGTAGTGAACTTGCTAGACAGGCTCCTATGATCTTAATGGCTCATTGGTCACGCCTGCACTCTTCATTTGTTGGCTCATGCATCTAACTGTGGTTTTGTCTGTGATATTATCTGATACGGGAGTAACATTAATCAACCTAAATGTGTGCCTACATGTTAACCTAATACTCGTAGATACTCGACATGAATCCATACACTTGCACAAAATCAACAACATTTATCATTTTGACAATTGCCATTTGGTTTATTTGTAAGCAGAAATACACCATATGACACGCATGCTATAACTTTAATTCGTTTTTCACTTGTGCAGACTCCAACAGGAGCTGGAGACCGGCCACTGGCAGAGATCAGGATTAACCGTATAACAATCCATGCTAACCCACTTGCTGGCTAGTCTTCATATCAGTTCCATGTGATCATTAACTTAAAACATCGCAATGATGGTCAACAGTTTGACATGTTTGTAACGATACAGATTTATAACTGTCTTATCACTATAACCCGGTTTAGAATTCTAGTGTTTAGAGTTTACATTATGCTTATGTATTAAAAATCCTGGGCTTTAAATTGTGATAGGTTTCATCTCATGTACTAAATGGTCGATTTTGGTTGCATCTTTTGCTCTACTTATACCGTTTTATATATCAGTTTTACACTTTACTTATACGTGAAATTCAGAGATAGTATCTTTGACCTTTTTCTTAATTTGGGAAGCAGTTGTTTGAACTCATTGGTCTTATTGACATGAACATGTCACACTAGATCGTATCATTCAACCCATGAAACTCCATATACTATCGGTGGGTGTGAATCAGATGGATTTTTCTTTGTAAAGTACGATTACTTCAAATATGCCTGGTGTCAACAACAAATGTCTTGGGATTATTCTGGTGTCAAATTTTTGTGTTACGAGTCTTCTTTGGTTTTAATATAATGCACCTCATTGAATTTAGTTCTCGCTATGCCACTGTTTCACGTTCAAAACTCACAAGGTACACATCTTGAGGTGGCTAGAAAAAGGATCGTAAACATCATTTGGATACCCTATTTAAGTCACAATTTTTTTTTTAAAGACATCCTTCTCGAGTAGCATGAACAATGAAAACCTCCATTGCCAGTTTACTTGATTATTTCTGATGGTTTCATTTTTTTTCTGTCACTTTATATCACTGAGGGTTAAAGAACCAGGTGTTTTTAAGCGAACAGTCCCAAGAAGAAATTAAAGAGTTTCCTTTGATTAAATTGTAAACCTCTGCTTATGGTTAAAATGTGATGTATACATTAACAACTCAAATTCACTTCCATTCCATTGAATTGATTACACCAGATCTTACAAAATCATAAACTACTCCACACTCGCTAACAAATCAACCAAAACGCCACAATGACATTAATATAATCTAGGCCTTCTTAGGTGACTTCCCAGCTTTTGATGGAGACTTTGTTAGTTTATGGACGTAAAAATAATAGTTGTGTGTTAGGATCGAACTCAAGATCACGGGATTGCACTCACTACA
>BQNB010158071.1:0-15075 GCA_026074375.1 Tanacetum coccineum
AATCAAGAACATGGAAGCTAAAACATATACGGGTGGAGTTCTAGTAGTCATGGGTTATTAAACACAACATTTGGGTTGTCTGTTCGAGCTTAATTTCTTCTTAGAAAACCCTCTTTTGTAAGTCTCTAAATTTCTCTAATTTTTGTAATTTTGGTAGTCTAATGATACACTTATGCTAGTTGTACAATGCGTTTTGTAAAATCTAAACCTTAAAATTTACGAAAGACTTAAAAGGGTACGTTTGGTTTGACGTGGAAAAGAGGAAAACACAAGGAAAATGACATTTTACCATTTTGGTTGTGGTGGTAAAATAACATTTGGAGTCAAAAATCTTATTTCTTATTTTTGGTTTATAAATAAGCACTTTGTGGCTTATTCGCGTATTCTTGGGCTTATTTTGGTCTCGACCTGAAAAGGAAAGCGAATAGGGTTTTTGTTGTTGGCTTATTCTACGTTTTGGCTTATTTTGTGTGCTTATTCGTGGCTTATTCTCATACTTATATGGACTTCAAGCTTATTTACTTATTTCGGGCTTATTATAGCTTAATATTGGGCTTAAAGGGCCATGACCCAATAAGGATTATAAGCCGCGACTTATTTTGCCTTATTGGCCTTGGCTTATTATTATTTGGACTTATTTCTAGCTTATTTGCGTCTTATTTTAAAAACTATATGGATTTCTAGCTTATTGCTTATATTCGAGCTTAATATGACTTTATTGGCTCTCGACGCAAAAAGAGTCAAATAAGCCGCAACTTATTTTCCACCTTATAGGTCTTGACTTATTTTGAAAACTTATACTCTATCTTATTTGATTTTAAAACATGCTTATTCGCATACTATGTCGCTTATTAGACTTATTTTGTATACCTTGGGCTACAAAGTGAGCGTTTAATATCTATTCTATATTTTGTAGACGTATCCTTATCTATTAAAAACCTCACGTCTTTAATGCCGTTACTAAATTTGTTGATCGCTTTTCATCGCAGTTATCTCTAATTTCTTAATATCCTTTCTGATCCTGAAATTCTAATTCTCTTCTTAAATAATACGTATTAGTATTGCACTGTGACCAAAGTGCATCGAGTCAAACTACTCAACCAACACACATCAATGATATGAAGCTTTTTACATCTTTTAAACATACACTTTTTACAAATACTATTACAAATGCATGTACACTAAGTCGTTTTCATATAACAAAGCACTAAGGTAAAACTTATTAATAGGTCATGGCCGGGTACCGTTGCGCGTTAGTTAGTGATCGTCTAATTTCAGCTACTATCTTCTTTGTTTGAGGTGAGTTCTCGTAGCCCCATTTTCAAACTATTTTCTGTTTGGGGAAAATGATACTCAAATCTATTTTAAATTGCTTTTACTTATTTGCAAAACCTCTTATTCTTTAGACAATGCTATGTGCCTATGATTGCGTATGTGAATGCTATGAGATCTATTTATGCAAAGTTTTATTTGGACTTCTGCACAATACTACTATGTGAATGCTATGCGAATGCTATGAGTTCTATTTATTTAAAGTTCTATTTCAATTTCTGCTCAATAGTACTTAGCCGACCGTGTTGCTCCAACTCGTAGTTGATAGGTTTGAAAATCTATAAGCGCTTGGATGACTATTGATTTGATGATTGGGTTGGGATACCCTGGTATGATATGTTGTTATTCTAGAAATCTAAATACTACTGCTTGCATCCTGCTTTCATATTGCACTATTGTCCACTACTAAATTTTAGCACAGCAACTGGGTTTACTTCTAAACCTACAAGCCAACTTTATGTTGACCTTTCTAGTATCATTTTCTGGTGTGATCAACATTTATTAATTGAAGGTATTGATAATCAAATATCACCACTACGAGGGTGTTATCTCAAGACAAGAGTTTCCACTATTTAAGATTTTATTTTCTAAATCATTGTAACCCAAATTTCTTTTAATAAAGTATGGCAAAATCTTGTTTCTTATGTGATGTCTCTAAAATGTCGCACCTCGTGTTTTCGTTCTTAGCAGGGTGTGACAGATTGGTATCAGAACCAAGGTTATAGAGAATGTCTGTTTTTCTAAAATAAAAACGCAACTATAACCAAACATAAGTTTTTGTAAAACCTCGAACATAATAAAAGTTGACTAGCCTGAGCATTCTCATGTTTTTCCTAAATTATGCATAGCCTGATCAACTATACCTAATTCACGAAGGATCATGGAATGATAGGGGTAGTTTCTTTGAGTTATGTTAGGGTGAGCACAAATCCTAAGATCACATGAAAATGCGTTAGCCATGAACGTACATGTTGCATATATGTACTTTTACCTTTTACTCTTGTACAAAATCTCTATGCCTGTTATTATCTGAATCATCATTGCTTGCTCTTACATGCTGCCTTGTTGGCATTACATGTCACCTTGCATGCCTATTTTATTCCTATTATCAGACCACTATTTCCCATGCTTGCTATTCACGTTTGCTCGGCATATCTAATATATTAACACAAGTACTTATGTTCTAATTTTCTATCGACTACTATATGTAAGCAGATCTATGCTATTAATTTGGAGTATATTATTTTATAAGATTACTTTTACACCTACCATGTTATCACAGGCCGATGTCTTCCCCAGCCCCTACTGACACAGATACCATTTCACCCGCTGGTGGAGGTGGAGCCGTGGCTCTCTAGTACCCACTGCATTTCATGATGACCCATACACGCTAGTGAAACAGGCTTACTCACCCACTGCTACATACACTGAGTCTGAACCTTTTAAGGATCCCTTAGAGACAGAGGAGCCCTAACCACTATCCCCTAGATCGGAACCTCCATTACCCGACTGCACTCTCACTACCCCTCACACTAACGAGGAGTCAGAACCCTTAGAGACATCTGAGACTAGAGTCACCATCACATTCCACTACACCATCAGCACACCTTACTACACTACCATCTTCTCAGCAGCCACCACTTACCCAGAAATCACCCACCCATACACCTCCACGATCATTTTACTACTGTGATACTGCACGGATGGCCATGCGTACACAGCCCACACTATCTCTCGGTCTCTTAGATATACTAAATAAGGTGATGGCGCTATCACCATCTTCATTTCATAAGGGGTATAGATCCTCTTACGAGACCCCATTATCATCATCATCATCATCATCATCGACTATTCCTTCTCAGAAGCGATATCATAGCACTTTTGAGCTTATAGCTGATACTGAGACTGAGAGTGATGAGTCAGAGGAGGAGGGTACTGACTCAGAGAGTAAGGAGGCTACATCTGAGGACCAGCAGGAAGCAGTCCCGACTAAGGATATAGTCGAGGATGAGCCATCGGGTTTAGGATATAAGGCGGCCAGACGTCGTGCCTTAGAGCTAGCTGAGTGCATTATGCCCAGTACTTATGAGGTATGACAGAGTTCCAGGTTTACCCCAGATCAGCAGATAGCAGATAGCAGATAAGACTCCAAAACTCATGAGTTTACCCTTTTTGCAGTAATTATGGAGTACTTTGTGAAGATGAGCTAAAAGGCACGCATTTTGGAGCTTAAATGAAGATATTTGAAGATTATTGATTCTGATTCAAATACGCCATATCCAATAAGGAAGGTACGGTGTATTCGTGCCTACACTTCACAACTAACCGCCATAGATCAAGACAATACGTCATATCCTGCTAATAACATACGCCATATCCAGCGAGTCAACAGTCAAAGATCTTATCATTAATGATCATGGTCCATACTCCAAGAAAATAGCCTTATATGCCATATTGACCTCATACAATACCGCATATCAACGCATTTACAGACAATATAAATAGATGACTCAAAAGTCTATCTTTAGTAGAAAAGAAGGGCAGAAGAGGTCAAGCATCGCATATAAATCCATAGAAGACCCCTTGTAATTCTAATACTCTTTAATAATCGTTTGATTGTTGGTATCATTCGTTAACTCGGTTAGTTTACCTTGGTTATTTCGATTATTACATTTATATCATTACAATGGTTATGGGCTAATACCCTTGGGTATTAGCTATGATAATTAAAATTCAATGTTTGGTTTGTTTAATTATGTTCATTAATTCATACTTGTTTATGTGCTTAAGTATCCGAACTAATCATTCAACTAGATCTAGTGATACTGACCAAGTAATCTAGATGTCGGGATGGCTCTCCATACAGACCTTTGTATATCTTGAATAATAGGATCATAGTTATTGACCTTTCTTTACCTTGTGGTCATCGAAATAAGTCGGACCTGCAAGTGACCTGGATATCGACATTCTGAGCTCTTGGTAAGGACTAAGACAGTAGACTATCAGTATACAAGGGACCGTTAAGCAGTAAGTGGGTAAAGTCCCGATGGGCTAGGGTTTAACAAAATTGTCATTGCTTTAATCCCTAAGATAGATTAAAATTAACAAAAAAGATACTTTATCCAGATACGTTAATTGTGACAGGATTTAACGTGTCTAGGTCTTAGGAATAAGTACCGTCTAAGTCTTAAGAATGATATGCCACTTCGAGATAAGCACTCATTGCACTAAATAAACAAACCTGCATTTAATTGGAATTATCATGGTTAATACAGTTTTCTTACATTGACCGCTCTTCTATCTTCTAATTATCTTCTTGCGTGAATTATTGTGTTTAAATATAATAAGTGACCAAAATCACTTTTAAACATATGCCAGTCTCTCAGACTGAAAACCCCCTATCAATTGATTTAGGTTTAACATAGGTTTGACAGCAATTAGATTAACATAGAACTAATTAGATTAATTAAAATACTGATAGAATATAATGTTAAAGCTCTCGCACTTAGTGTTCGACACCCTACTTACCAACGAAGCTACATCTGTATCGGTTACACTGCCCGTTAGAGTTTTGTTTTAGGATAAGGCGGCTAAATATAAATGTAAAACTTGATAATAAAAAATAACACCTACACTACAAAACATCAAGTTTTTTGCGCCGTTGCGGGGGAGCAAAGTTGTTTAATCTTTACTTTTATTAGTGTTTTATTTTTAACATTTATTAACATTAGTTAGATTTAATTGTTTTATATTTCTGTTTGTATTTGTTTAATTGTTTGTTTAAAATTATTTTCTGCTTATTTAATTGTTTTTTGGTCACTGTTCTGGCAGAAACCCAGATACGATGTATTCACTAGTTGAATACGACGTATCTAACCTTCTAAACAGATACACCGTATTAATATTCTGTAGTTTATACGGCGTATTATGTAATTTATGTACGGCGTATTGATATCAAAATTCATTATCTCTGCAAGTTTAATTTTCTAGAATAACTTTACTTTAAATCATGTCTTTTATGTCAGGAACATCATTTGGATTCCACTCCTATCAGTTCTCCTATCCTGAAGGAAAATTAACAATTAAGGAAATGTTATACAAATTTATTGACGAAGAAAAACTAGAACACGAAGAAATGGGGGCATTCATCAAAGAATTCAGAACAACCAACGAGCTCTTACTTATAGAAAGAATACATTCACTAAGCGAGCTCATATTCGAGGTATACGGGTTGACAAGAGCAATTAATAATGCTTAACTATCAGATTATGAAGTCAAAGGTGTGACTACTAAAGGAGCAAAAACTACGATCGAGACTATTTACGAGGACAACACCAACGTTCACGCCAATGAACCTCCGGTTTCACAACAAGACAAACCTGTAGCATAAAAGAAAGTCCTTGTTGACTGCGAACCCTAGATAACCAAAGAATAAGGTGCTCAGCCTTCAGTTGTACTTCAGGCACCATCGATTCCTTTCCTAACAAATTAAGGAAAGAAAAAGAAGAGGCTCAACAACGGAAACTCTTAGACAATATGAAACAACTCTACATCAATATCCTGTTCATTGAAGCCATAACACAAATGCCAAAGTACGCCAAATTTCTAAAGGGTTTGCTAACAAACAAAACTAGGCTCGAAGAGGCCTGCACGGTTACGATGAACGAAAGATTTTCGGCAGTCTTACTAGACAAACTCCCATCAAAAGAGAATGACCCAGGAAGTTTTACTATTCATTGTGGTATTTGTCATTTACATATTAATAATGCATTAGTAGATCTAGGAGCTAGTATAAGTTTAATGCCATATACAATGTATGAAAAGTTTGGTCTAGGGGAACCCAAACCTACTAGAATGAGCTTAAACTAGTAGATAGGTCCATCCAGTACCCACTAGGAATAATAGAAAATGTGCTTATTAAAATTGATAAATTTGTCCTCCCTATCAATTTTATTATCTTAGATATGCGGGAAGACTCTAGAATTCTAATAATTCTAGGGAGACCATTTCTTGCAACCACTCGAGCCATGATAGATGTATTAATAAAAAGATAACACTTAGAGTAGGGGATGAAGAGGTGGTTTTTGATGTGGATCAATCAATTAAAAGACCGATCACTGAGGATGATGAATGTTATGGTATAAACGAGTTAGATAAAACCATACATATAGAAACTCAAGAATTGTTAAGAAACGATCAGTTAGATTCATTTTTGCTTAATTGCCTGGAAAAACACATCAATCAATATGATCTAGAAATTTACAATTCGGTAGGAGGGAAGGTCACTAATGATTCTGAGTTAGAAAATTCAATACGGCGTATCATATAGGAAAATACGCCGTATCCAGGACCTCAGGGAGCCAGGAAAACCGAGAGAATGAAAAATGAGCACCTCTATTCAGCTAGTGCCAATGAGATTGATGAAAAGAAACCTGAGCTAAATGATTCACCTGCCCATTTAGAATATGCTTATTTACAGGGGAATAAATCTTTTCCTATTATTATCTCATCTAAACTATCAGAAAAGGAGAAGTTGTCACTTTTGCAGGTTCTAGAAAAGCGCAAAGGAGTAATTGCTTGGAAGATGTCAGATATCAAGGGGATAAGTCTATCATTTTGCATGCATAAGATCTTAATGGAAGATGACTTTAAGCTCGTCATTTAGCCCCAACGACATTTAAATCTTAAAGTCCAAGATGTAGTAAAAAACGAAATAGTTAAGCTTCTTGATTCTGGGTTAATTTACCTCATCTCGAATAGCCATGGGTCAGCCCTATTCATGTTTTCCCAAAGAAAGAAGGAATGACTATGGTCTTGAATGATAACAACGAATTGATCCCCTCTCGCACAGTTATAGGATGGCATGTGTGTATAGATTATCGTAAACTAAATGATGCAACCCGAAAGGATCATTTCCCTCTTCCATTTATTGATCAAATGTTGGATCGTTTATCTAGAAATGAATATTACTGTTTTCTAGATGGTTTTTAGGATTTTTCTAGATTGCCATCGCATAAGAAGATCAAGATAAGACGACATTCACTTGTCCTTATGGAACTTTTGATTACAAGAGAATGTCGTTTGGATTATGCAATGCACTTGTAAATTTTCAAAGATGCATGACGGAAATATTCCATGACATGGTGGAAGACTTTATGGAAGTATTCATGGACGACTTCTCGGTGTTCGGTAACTCTTTCGATCATTGTCTTGCCAATTTAGATAAAATGATTGCAAGATGCGAAGAAACCAACCTTGTACTAAAGTGGGAAAGATGTCATTTTATGGTAAAAGAAGGTATTGTTTTGGGACACAAAATTTCTAGGAAGGGTATCGAAGTAGACAGAGCTAAAATCGATGTAATAGCCAAATTACCTACCCGACAAACGTAAAAGGTGTTAGAAGTTTACTTGGACATGCTGGAAAGCGATGACCCAACTTCTAAACCGATGGCCCAACTTCTAATGACCCAACTTCTAATGAAAGAAGCAAAATTTGTTTTTTCTGATGATTGCAAAAAGGCATCTAATTATTTTAAAAGAAAAATTAACTATTGCGCCAATTATAATATCTCCTGATTGGAATGTGCCTTTTGAACTAATGTGTCGCGCCAATGATTTTGCTGTGGGGGTGGTTTTGGGATAACGAATAGACGGGAAATTTAAACTTGTCTATTATGCGAGTAAAACCCTAAACGATGCCCATGCACATTATACCACTACTAAAAAAGAACGTGTAGTTGTTTCTCTTTTGATAAATTTCGCCAGTATCTCATTTTATCAAAAACTGTAGTCTACACTGATCATTCTACTTTGAAGTATTTGTTTAGTAAATAGGATGCCAAACCAAGACTCATCAGATGGGTTCTACTTCTACAAGGATTCAATATCAAAATTAAAGACAAGAAAGGGGCTGAAAATCTAGCTGCAGATCACTTATCAAGACTCAAAAACCTAGGTGTAGGGGAATTGGCCAAAAAAGAGATCGTTGACGAATTTCTCAACGAGCATTTGATGATATTAAAAACCAAGCTCAATGACTATGAGCATGGTATGCAGATTATGTCAATTATATTGTTGGAAATGTGGTACCTCGAAATTGGACGCCAGAAAAAAGAAGACGGGTTTTCTCTCAAGTAAGGAACTATTTTTGGGATGAGTCATATGCATTTAGGTTATGCCCGAACAATATTATGCGTCGATGCATTGGTGGAAACGAGTTCCTTGAAATCTTGGCACACTGCCATTCTAGTCCAACTAGGGACATCATAGTGCCTCGATTACTAGAAGAAAGGTTTACGAACCAGGATTCTTTTGGCCAAGTATCTTTAAGGATACTAAGGATTATGTAATGAAGTGGGATGTATGTCAGAGATCAGGAAACATATCATCAAGAAGTGAGATGCCTCAAAACAATATCTTGGTATGTAATGTGTTTGACGTATAGGGACTGGATTTCATAGGACATTTTCCTGACTCGAGGGGTAAAAAATATATATTAGTAGCAGTTGATTACGTGTCAAAATGGGTGGAAGCTTAGGCACTCCCTATAAATGATGCTTGTGCGGTGGTTAAATTTTTAAAAGGGTTTTTTGCCAGATTTGGGGTTCCTAAAGCATTAATTAGTGATCGGGCACGCATTTTTGCAAGTCTCAATTAGAAAAGGATCTACAAAACTATGGAGTAACTTATAAAATATCAACCGCATACCACCCTCAAACTAATGGATAGACCAAAGACACCAACAGAGCTATCAAACGCATATTAGAAAGGTCAGTCGGATATAATCCTAAGGGTTGGTCTGAGAAGCTCAATGATGCATTATGGGCATTTAGAACCACATACAAGACGCCAACGGGGTGCACACCCTTTCAATTGGTTTATGGGAAAGCCTGCCATCTGCCCGTGGAAATCAAACATAAAGCATATTGGGCACTAAAACAATGTAATATATATCTTACGGCTGCAGCTAAAAACCGCTTTATGGAACTGAATGAGTTGATGGAATTGAAAGACGGAGCATACGAGATCACCCGAATCTATAAGGAAAGAACTAAGAAATGGCATGAATCTAGACTCCATGGGGATAAATACTTTAAGGTGGGAGACAAGGTCTTACTATTTAACTCTCGTTTAAGATTACATCTGGGTAAACTCAAGTCGAAGTGGTACGGGCCTTATGTGGTAAAAAATGTGTATCCATACAGAGCCGTGGAAATAACTAATAAGAATGGCTCTAGCTTCAAAGTCAATGGACAAAGGTTGAAAAAGTACTACGATAGAAGCATTGATACTAAAGATGACGAGGTCATCAAGTTCGATGGCAATGAGGAAAGAGCCTAAAGAAAAAAGTCTAACTTAAAGACTAGCTGGAAGAAAAGTGCTTACTGGGAGATAACCCGATGGTTTTTTTTAATTGTTTTTAGAGTCTGTCTTCCCAGACCTTCAATACGGCATATCCTAACTCATTGGATACGGCGTATTGACCTGTCTAGACATTATTAGTCCTTTAAATATTCGCACTTTAAATATTCTACACTTTTTAATACTCTGTTTGAAATACTTTAGACAATTTTTTTATAGGCTTTAATACGGCGTATCCTATGTATGGGATACGACGTATTTAACTGCCTATACAATATTTGTGTTTATTTTTCTACATTGTAACCATTATAAATCCGAGATAGAATTGCATGGTTTTTTTATAACTTTTATGCAGGACCTCGCTGTAAAAAAATCGATGATGTTGGTGAAAGTATACTCTGGAAAATGGCGTGTGTTGTATTCATACGAGCATTCTAACGCCTCTAAAACATACTTTTGCTCAAGAACTCAAAATGGAGAATCATCCTGAGCAAAATATAAAGGGAGTTTTCTTGTTCTAATTCTATTTCCTATTTTCTTTAACTATCTTATCTATACAATGAGGACGTTGTATAATTTAAGCGGGAGGATGAAGAATTAGAACGTCTACTTGTCCTTTTTACAATAATATGTTATATGCTTAAAATTATGTCTAATTTAAAAAATATTTGCATACTTTTGTAAAATTACTAGTTACATGACCTCGCACACAAATAACCCTTAATGATAATTGTGAGAATTAAGCCTTATCCGTTTCCAAACGTTTACCCAAAAATTCCACAAAAATTATGACTGTGCCGGTGATGTAGTGGACTTTAGAACTTGGCTTGGTATATCAACCGAGACCACAATAATGAGTATTAATGATTTAATTGAAGACAGTGAAATTACAAGAGATTCGTAGTATAATGTTTGTTAAAAAAAGAAGAGGATTATGTGATAATCGGTTTGTCTAAGATTAACTGATTTAATTATTTGCAAGGATCGATTGTTCATTGATACGTGTTATAAATCAATGATGTAAAGTTTTGTAAAAGTATGTATAGTGTGGATGATTGGGAGTTGACCGTTATGGGAACGCCAACTAATGGTTGTTTTCTTTGATCAAGATATTCTTTCGAGTCTAGTTCGTGTCTACCAAACATTGATAGTCCGCAATTTGTGTCTTTATCATGGGACGGTCGGGAAAGTTACTAGCAACTATGTACCTTATTTGTTCAGGCTTAATCTATTTGTTTTGTTCTTTTTATTTAACAATAATTATTTTCCTTTCCTAATCTCTAACCTTGGGTATTAATCGAATGAGGATGCGAGCGATCATGCAAGTCTATTCTGTCGTTATGGTCATGTATATGTGGTGTTGTCTGCCTTGTTGGATTATTATTATTGGTGAATGATTAGAAGATCCATAACCTATATTACTTCTACTAATCCTATTCTTTAGCTTATTCGAGTTAAGGTTGAATTGCAGTCATATGTGTCTATTCTGTCATTACGGATGTGTATGTATGGTCTTTGTCGCATTTTCTAGAATATTGGTATTGATATAGATTAGAAGTAGTGATTAAACCCTTAAGCCTTTAAAACCCAATTTACTTATATAAACTTGTTACTCCTTGGCTCTAGTGGTGGAGATGTGTATTCTTGCCAAGCATATGATAGAATACTAATCACGACCGAGCAATTGAGCATACTTATTAAATGTTACCACATAGATTAGTTGAGTGATGTGAGTGATTTCATTTCCCATATTTTGTGAGGTGCTTGGTTGTGTACAGGTGATTAAATGAAAGAATGCTTAAAGGAAAAAAAATCCTTAACTATGGTTGGGATACATTTTCGATAAATTTCTAAGGTTTACTTGAGGACAAGTAGGATTCAAGTGGGGGGATATTTGATGACATCAAATAACATCACTTTTATAGCATCATTTATCCCATATAGTTTACCCATTTTGTATAATTATTGCAAGAATTGTTACTTAATTTCTTAAAGTTGTTAATTGTAGTAATTATGGAGTACTTTGTGAAGATGAGCTAAAAGGCACGCATTTTGGAGCTTAAATGAAGATATTTGAAGATTATTGATTCTGATTCAAATACGACATATCCAATAAGGAAGGTACGGTGTATTCGTGCCTACACTTCACAACTAACCGCCATAGATCAAGACAATACGGTGTATCTTGCTGATAACATACACTATATCTAGCCAGTCAACAATCAAAGATCCTTTCATTAATGATCGTGGTCTGTACTCTAAGAAAACAGCCTTATACGCCGTATTGACCTTATACAATACAGCGTATCGACGCATTTCTAGACAGTATAAATAGAAGACACGAAAATGAGTTTTCAGTGTGCTTAATCATATTCTTTATACAATAACCACAAAAGTCGATCTTTAGTAGAGAAGAAGGGCAGAAGAGGTTAAGAATCGCATATAAATCCATAGAAGACACCTTGTAATTTCTATACTCTTTAATAATCATTTGATTGTTAGTATCATTCGTTAACTCGGTTAATTTACCTTGGTTATTTCGATTATTACATTTGTATCATTACAACGGTTATGGGCTAATACCCTTTGGTATTAGCCATGATAATGAAAATTAAATGTTTGGTTTGTTTAATATTGATTGCTTAATTTATCGTTGATTGTTTAATTATGTTTATCAATTCATACTTGTTTATGTGCTTAAGTATGCGACCTAATCATTCAACTGGATCAAATGATACTGACCAAGTAATCTAGATGTCGGGATGGCTCTCCATACAGACCTTTGTAAATTTGGAATAATAAGATCATAGTTATTGACATTTCTTTACCTTATGGTCATTAGAATAAGTCAGACCTATGGGTGACCTGGATATCGATGTTCTGAGCTCTTGGTAAGGACTAGGACAGTGGACCACCAGTATACAAGGGATCATTAAGCAATAAGTGGTTAAAGTCCTAACGGGCTAGAGTTTAACAAGATCACCATTGCTTTAATCCCTAAGATATATTATAATTAACAGAAAGGATACTTTATGCTGATACGTTAATTGTGATAGGATTCAACGTGTCTATGTCTTAGGAAGAAGTACAACCTAAGTCTTAAGAATGATATGCCACTTTGAGATAAACACTCATTGCACTAAACAAACAAACATGCATTTAGTTGGAATTATCATGGTTAATACAGTTTTCTTACATTGACCGCTTTTCTATCTTTTAATTATCTTCTTGCGTGAATTATTGTGTTTAAATATATTAAGTGACCAAAATTACTTTTAAACCTGTGCCAGTCTCTCAGACTGAAAACCACCCTCTTAATAGAATTAGGTTTAACATAGGTTTGATAGTAATTAGATTAACATAGAACTAATTAGATAAATTAAAATACTGGTAGAATATAAGGTTAACGCTCTCGCTCTTAGTGTTCGAAACCCTACTTACCAACGAAGCTACATTTGTACCGGGTACACTACCTGTTAGAGTGTTGTTTTAGGATAAGTCGGCTAAATATAAATGTAAAAGTTGTTAAAAAAAATAACACCTACACTACAACACATCACACACCTAGGTTACTTGTTCCTACTACATGGGAGGACCTTGAGGATGGTATGGTCTACATGGAGATTTAGTGCCACAAGCCTCTAGTCCGTCCACCAGTTCAGACCTTACCCTCACAAGTTCAGACTCCAACATCACTTGAGTGGTCCCTAGTGCCCCTATCAGATTCACCAGTCATCCCCTTACTAGTAGCTTAACTAGTACCCACTGTAATAGTAGATGAGGATGACTTTTTAGAGATAGGAGCACAACTCGAGCTTCATGGGAATATACTTCATGACCACACTGAGCGTCTAGACGCGCTACAACCTACCCTCTTCGTGGGTTATGGTTGAGACTTTACTGAGTTGTTTGCTAGGTCAGGATCAGTCCAAAAGGAGATTAATTCTCAGCATTTCAGGCTTAGGAGCCTAGAACATAGGCAAGAGCAGGCTACGATTACTTTTGGTGCCTTATGGCGACCAGTCTTGGCCCTTGAGACCTGGGCAGGACACTCAGACGCCTAGAGGGTAGCTATGTGGCAGGCCAAGTACAAGGATCAAAGAGAGATTCAAGACTTTAATATGCAGCTCGCAGCAGATCAGCGTGAGCTGTGAGAGTTGAGGGATTGTGTCATCGCACTTGAGCGGAGGATGGACCGTAAAAAGGAGTAGGTTAGAAAGACATAGCCAGGATTGACATGTATCATCGCTAAACTGTGTAGCCTCATTTAGTAATAGGCTTAAACTGCGTAGCTTCAGTTAGTAGTAGACTCATCTTGAAGTCATAGTCTTTTTTAGCAGTAAGAACATTTTGTAGAAAACCTATGGATCAATAGTCTTTAGTAGTTCATTTTACAGGACTTATCATGATTTTACTTATGTATACCATCTATCCCTACCCACCCATGATATGATCTACCACTCAATCCAATGAAGTTACCACTGACTATATGTACATAGGAGATGGACGACTAGACTTCACACCACAAGAAAACAAGATGATTCGACTATACAATAAGTCGACGACCTTATTAACAATAATAGAGTTTTCAAAACTTGTCCAATGCTATATAATTAAGTGAAAGTAAGCGAACCGTTAGATCTGAAAGAGTTTAAGCATACCATGATGAGAGAAACATAAAATGCCGACTAATAAAATAAATTATAAGTCTACCAAATTAGGATTGTGATGTGTTAGACACTCATCTCCTATGAACCTAATTAAGTCTACAAGACACTACGGATTTCTTAGAACATCGCACGGACACGACACGAATGGGGACACCAACAAATATCTAATCGAAATCTCGCATTTCAGACAACCAGGAAAGCCAACGACTTGAAAACAATAGATAATCAACAACGCCTTCTGATGAAATATTTGTCACCTCCGAAAGATATCCAAACTAGCATTTAGAACTAAGTCACATTGGAAAACCAATGGAAACCTCATTTTAAGAAGCTAAACAAACAAAAGGAAACAGTACATAGTGCTAAACACCTGACCTCTTCTTCTTATACCACCGATACCTAATAACTCGAGTTGAATTTCGGGGCAAAATTCTCTTAAGGGGATTAGACTGTGATAACCGGTGATTTTTCCTAGGTCATAGTATCCTAAAATACTATGACTGTATATCAACATACTACTATTCATTCAAATTTCTATAGCAAAAACTCATAAGTTGACTTTTGTTGACTTCTATTTCAAAAAATAGTTACGGTTTAACCGACTGTCAAACAAAAAATTTCTATTTTGATGAATCACTTCTGATTCAAATTTATATATTTCTAAACGTCTACGATCTCATTTAATCACTTACCGGGAAATCTTCCCGCGC
>BQNB010158072.1:2775-15075 GCA_026074375.1 Tanacetum coccineum
AACATAGAAGCATAACAGTTATTGAGAAGAAACGTACCCGTGACAACGTTGGAATCAGGGTTTGTTCCTCCTCCACCAATGGCGTAAGCTTTCGCCGTAGCTTCGTTACCTCCAGTCTGGTTTCCAGTCTTGTTTCCATTCTTGTTTCTTGTCTGGTTTCCACGGTTCTGATTCCTCAACTTAGGACAATCCTTCCTGAAATGTCCTGGTCTTCCACACTCATAACAAATAATACACTGCTGATTTCCAACTGGAGCCCTATGAGTGTTTGGAGCAATAGCAGCCGTACAATCCCTAGTCTAATGTCCAACATTCTTACAGTTTCCACACCTCATAGTACACAACCCTTCATGGTGCAACCTGCACTTATTGCAGTAGGGTAGTGGCCTACCCTTTCTTTCATTGTTCCCAGCCGTATAAGCTCTGGCCACATTCTGCCCACTAGTATTTTGCCTCTTGAACGGCACGGTTATCCCTTAGGTTACTCTTCATCCTCCTCTTATTCTCAGCACTCCTTGCAGCATAACCCTGGACCTTCTTGTCCATCAATTGGTTAGCAATGCGTATAGCATCTTAGAGTCTGGCTGGATTCGCAGCAATCACATTCCCTTGAATGTTGTCCGGTAAACCTCCGATAAACCTTTCCACTCTGACCTCAACCGGGCCTCTCACACTCGTCTCTGTCTCACCTCGATCAACAGCCTCAACTACAACTCTAGCATCAATCCCTTTATCTCTAAGAGCATATGCGTAAGCAAAACACTCGTCAATCTCTGCCTGAATCTCTGGATCAATATCCTGCTCTAAATGAGGCTCATCACTAACCCTGACAATAGCATCATCCCTCAAACTAATCTCTCTAGGATCAACCTCTACATCTGCCAGATAACCAGAATCCTTAATTCTCTTAGGCGATGGTATCAAATCAGCACGGACAAGAGATAAAACTCCGAATACAGGTGATAATGCAGGTACAGATGTCATAAGGGACCTACATCTCTTACGAGATGGCCCCGCAGAAGTACTCAGTAAATCAGAAGAAGAATGATCTGACAATGAGTGTCTCGAATAAGAATCAGATGAAGCATCCGAATGAAAATCTGATGATGCCTTTGATGATGAATCTGAAGAAGAATGATCGGCAGAATGTCTCACAGCAAGACGATGAGTAGGTAACGGTCCAACCCTCTTCCTCGCAGTCATCATCCCCGCGCCTTCTTGTTCATCCCCATTCTCATTCTCAGGGGTTCAAGGGTTCCTTGCGGCTTCATGAGCCACCATCTCTTCATCAACTCGGCGGGCAAAACCAATGTCTTCAACCTCCTCATACGATTCATGGACGCTCCAGATCGGGTAGTTAGCATCACTTCCTACAACAATCAACACAACACTCTATTGAGATTCTAGGTAATGCGGATCACTAACTGTATTAAATACAAATTTACGGTTATCACATAGAAAATACAGATCAAATACATATTCACGGAAATTCCCATAATCATGACGCAAAAGCGTAAGTAAATCAAATCATTACATCATATCATAGATAAATATCAATTTCATATCATTGAACATTAATGATTACATCACAAAACGATTCAAAATACAGAAAACACGAGTTTCTAACACTAACGGTTAACACTAAACCTACTACTCAAAATGCTAACTATACTAACGAACACTCTAAGGATGGTAGCCTATGTGCTTCCTAGCACAAAAAAAAAGAAACAAAAACGCGCCTCAAGTCTACAACTCTCACTCGATCCATAAAATCAAAGTCGTCGTACTGTCTCAGCTCTCCTCTGCACACGTGATATGCCGCGCTGGATCGTCACTCTCTGACTCTCAACACTCGTGGTTCCTCTTAGCCTCATTGTATCCCTCTCCACAACTCACAATCCTACATCAGATCAAAGCAATAACTGCCGACTCAACCCCAACAATCCTATGTCCCTGCTCTCTCTAAACTCCCTCAATAGCCTGTATACGATAGACTGGGATAGCCTGAGTGTGATCATGGAACCTCTGAACCAAATCTCCTAATGTCTATATATGTAGCCATAAGCTATAGTATAAGTCCATGGGGATCCTTCCCTTTTAGACCCCCCTTCCATAAGCTTTCTTCCACAAGTTAAGGTAATTTAAGCTGGTAATTTGATTCAAGTATGATTAAGGTTGAGTTAAGCTCAAATCATAAGCTTAAAGACTTATGAGAGCAGGAGTTTATTAGTAATAATAGCTTAATAATTGAGAGCTTAAAAGTGAGATTTAAAGAGCTTTAAACTGAATTTCATTTATAAAAGAAACTGATTACATTACTTAAAAAGGAGATTTACAAAACATTTAAGGAAAATTACATTAAAAAATACGAAATTAAGCTAAACTAAAAGCTACTAAAAAACTCTCCTTTGTATGTGTGAGGTGAGAGCCTATTTATAGTGCCAAGCTGAAGCTTCTAGGAGTTTGAGTCATTCCCACGCTCCTTCAATCCTTGGCCTTTGATCTTTTGCTAATCATTGGGAAGCAATCTCATCCGTTAGATCTAATTATGTATGATAGAGGATTGCCAGCATGTCATTCTTTGATGTGACATTGTGTTAGCTGTGTGAGTGAGTTTAGTGCAAAACCCACGTCCCTTGTGTGCTTCTCCATTGATGACTTGTCCTTATGCTTGAGTGAGGTTAAGTAATCCCTTGATAAAGACTGATTTGACCCTTCATTTGTGTTAAGGAGCTCTTGAATTGTCTTAATTGCCCATTGATTTTGATTTGCCCCTTGTTTTACCCTGGCTAGTAAAACGAAAGTGAGGATGAACAGTAAAAAGGGCTTCGCGCCTTTATAACTGAAACGGGTAACAAATTTTTGAACTTTGGGTTAATTGCAATTTTGGTCCTTATGTTTGGTTTTTTTCCTTTTATAGTGTAAAAGAAGTTTATCAATTGGCAGGAAAAGCCCTTGTGGTTTTTAGAAAAGGGTTATTGGGCTAAGGATTGGGCTTTTGGATCCGGGTGTGGCCCATTTGGCCTTAGGGACCATTTATGAACTTTTTTGAAAGTTGAGGGGCTAAAGTGAAACACTTTGGGTTTTGTTGACTTTTGCTGACCATGATTTGACCATTTTGACTGAG
Source organism: Tanacetum coccineum (assembly GCA_026074375.1). Lineage (NCBI taxonomy): Eukaryota > Viridiplantae > Streptophyta > Magnoliopsida > Asterales > Asteraceae > Tanacetum > Tanacetum coccineum. The sequence continues at coordinate 5,903 of BQNB010158072.1, forward strand.
GGTTTGACTTTTCCTGGCTTTGCTTCCGGCTTTTGTTCACTCTTCCATTCTCGTGTCCGCGCTTGCCCGTTTTTGATGGTTTTCTTGCGATTTCTGATATATCCGTACCTGCACACATAAAACACAAATACAAGCATATTTTTTGCCATTTTTGGTCTGTTTTGGGTTTATTTGGGCTATTTTAAGCATAAATGGATATGTGTATTCTACACTTATCAGCTCCCAAAAGTTATACAAAGTTACACACTTAAAACCCTAAATTCGGTTTAATATATATAGAAAATTTGTCGCGGCGGCGTGCAGTTATAGTCGTGACGCCGTCACCAGTGAAATCTACTAGATCTGATTTGAGTCGGTTACGTCCTGACGCCGTCGTCATTTTCCTGACGCCGTCACTCGATAGATCGTGACGGCGTTGCTTTATACTTCTGACGCCGTATCCACACTCTGTGAGCACGATTCTTCAAGAGATTTGATGTAGGTTTGTAGTCTTGTCCGTTTCTTCTCCAAATGAGCCTAAGTCACGTGTATTTCCTCTAAATGTCATCCAAGTGCAAAAAACCTAAAAACAAACGATTAAACACATAATCTGGGCATATTTGTATGATTTAAAGGGTTAAATGACCCCGAGATAATGTATAAAATAACACCTCATCAACACACAAACTCCTTGACATGGAATTTTAAGAATCTAAGCGAACTCCTCAAGAGAAAGAGTTATTTCAAAATTGTTAATGACGAAGGCAATGGAGATAGTTCCATTTAGAGTACAAATTATGCGAACACTTTTGTTGAATTGAAGCACAAAAATGGGACAAATCTTTTCGTTTATATTGAGAAGACAATCAAACCCAATACCCGCGAAAGTAGAACAAAGGTTAGGTTGATCATCAAGAAAGGTAAAGTCGATAACGCGACCTTCATGGATGAGACATGATACGAGAGACTTGTAGACCTCTCTTTCATGTCCGGTGAAACCTCCGGTTCGGTGATACATAGGGATGTAGTGAGCGGTATCATGGTGATCAAGGTGAATGGATTTCGGCATAGTGCTCCTAAAGAAAATCAAACGATAGAATAAATAAAAACAATTCCGATTGAAGACAAGGAATATAATCTCAAAATGTCGAAATTTTCTTTAAAGAGAGTTTTAAAATCTTCTTCTCATGATGACAACAAATCATTTGTCTTTACGGTTATTAACAATGGTTCTAGCGACGAAACCTATCATATAGTAGTCATTTAAGAATGATGTACACGAAATAACCGCTTAACATACACGCAAGAACTGATCATCCGAGAACGAGTAGACACGGCGTATCCCTTTTTAAAACATACTTTCGAAAGTTATAAGTTTTGACAAGTCTCGACACTTCAAAACATCTTAGGAAATATTTCGTCTTTTAGTGCATTTCATCTTTTAGTGTATTTTGTCTTTTTTAACAGTTTTTAAAAAAAAACATATTTTACGTTTTTAACTTTCCCCTTTATTATTTTTTAGTATATTTTGTCATTTAGTGTATATTGTCTTTTAGTGTATATCGACTTTTAGTACATATCGTCTTTAGTATATTTTGTCTTTTCTAGTGATTTCGTCTTTTATGTGAATTTCAACACTAGTCTATTTGTCTTATTAGTACACATTCATCTTTTAGTATATTTCGTCTCTTAGTGTATTTCGTCTTGTAGTACATTTCGTCTTTTAGTGTCCCGACACATCAACGTTGACTCAATAACTAAAAATGTTGACCTAAACTCGACACTTAACGTTTTTCTACATTTTATCATAAGTATTGATAAAAATTATATTTTCGAGCGCTTTTATAAAGTTTACGAAATTTCGGCATAACCTTTCTAAAAATATCGACTTTCCATTTTTATCAACCTCGACTCGTGAAAATATCCGTTTTTCAAAAGTACATCTTTTATTGACTCGAAAGAATATCCGATCTATTTTCGACAACACCTCAAATATCGCAACAAATCCGTTCTTAAACCTAAACCTTTTCCGACCATTCAATTACGCTTACAACAAAACCAAGATCTAACTTATCTCTCTAATCGCCAACAATATTTAAACTTAATATATGAAAACAATCTTTAAATAAACGATATAGCCATAGTGATGAGAAACGTATATATAAATAAAATATATATATAAATAATAATATATATAATATATAATATTATATATAATTATAATATATATATATATATAGATATATATATATATATATATATATATATATATATATAATATATTATATATCAAAATACTTCCACAACGAACTTTTTATGCACAAAAGAACACTACTTTTTTATGTTCTTATCATTATAAACAAAAATATATAAACTTATGAGACTTGTAGTTCTACTAGAAAACTATATAATGATTTTCAACAACGGATCCGCTTTGTACACCTTGGTTCGGTAATGAGATCTCGATACGAACGCAAAAGTACATCTTATTTATGAAAAGTAAAGATGCACTTACAAAGAAACACGACGAAAGGTGAATAGAAAACTAAGACACAAACGCATCCATCCGGTAGATGGAGATGAAAAAAAACAAGAACTCAAACGGTTAGTTTTATAAAATATCCCGGATGAAATTAACAATCAACTCGAACAAAATATCTTCAACTGGTTGATCAAAACAGATTAAAAATGATGGAAGTTGGGTGGGTTGTTCTGCTGCGGACGGCCGAACTTCAAGAAAGAAGGAAAAGAGTGAACAAAGTTTATGTGTGTGTGTGAGAATGAATGATGAAGTGAAAATGAGAATGAATGAAAAGTACATATATATAGGCCCTAGTTGCCAAATTCACATCAGATATACATGTGTGTGTGTTTATACCGATCGGACAAGGGGGGGGGGGGGGACAACACAAAGGGGACCAATTTGAAACTACCAATGGAACCTAAGTAGTTAACATGTCCCTTTCCACTAATCATGGCATATCATGTTCTATTGAAATGATTATCAAATTTTGGCATCCTATGCATACTTTTAAAGTGAACCGGTTAGTAAGACCATGGGGGGTGGGGGGACCAAATGGCTTCCAACTTTCTAGGAATATCATGCAAGCTTGTATTTAATTTCAAGAGATACCATGCACAAGTATAGATATAAATCAAAACACGTAACACGTAAATAACGAATCGAGTAACGGCATCACGAAAAATTATGAAATTTTAAATATTGCTTTAAAACATAAAAACGCGGCTATTGCCAAAATACTACAACGTTTGGTGTCCTGGTTTGCTCCTGGCGACGATTCTCAGATAATAAAGAAATAACTTCCCAGTTAAACGGTAAAGCTAAACGAAACATTTAAAAAATCAAATCTACAGCGAAACAGGCTAATTTACTGCACGAAATTCTCTCTCAGGGGCGGGGTTGTCACATTTCTTCTCCCCGTTAAAGCGAAGCTTTGTCCACAAATCATAAGACCAACCTCTGCGCGCGGGTGTAGATTTGGTGAAAAGTGCGGGTAGATTTCTTTGCATTGGTACTTTTCACACTCCCAATGGTGAACTCAGGACCTCTCATAGAGTTCCAGCGTACTTTAGTTCCAGCATACTTTGACAATCGGAATGCGACTTTGCTTCAGACGCTTGGCCTCACGGTCCATGACCTCGACAGGTTCTTCGATGAAGTGCAATTTGTCGTCAACTTGGATTTCATCCAATGGTATAGCAAGAGGTTCATCAGCTAAGAATTCTCTTCAAATTCGAGACGTGAAACGTACTATGAACTCTAATCAATTTCTCTGGGAGTTCAAGACGATAGGTAACGGTTCCTACTTTAGCAATGATCTTAAAAGGTCCAATATAATGAGGGTTCAACTTTCCCCGTTTGCCAAAATGTATCACCCCTTTCCATGGCGATACTTTCAACATGACCTTATCTCTTACTTGAAACTTAAGAGGTTTTCGTCTTACGTCGGCATAGCTCTTTTGACGATCACGGGCGGCTTGGATACGGCTCTTGATTTGAACTATTTTCTTGGTTGTCTCGTGGATGATCTCTGGGCGAGTGAGCTGACTATCTCCAACTTCAGCCCAGCAGATAGGTGATCGACACTTGCGCCCATACAATGCCTCAAATGGAGCAGCCTTAATGCTGGTATGGTGACTGTTGTTATACAAAAATTCTACCAATCGTAAGTGTCTGTCCCAACCTTTTCCAAAGTCGAGTACACAGGCACGTAACATGTCCTCTAACGTCTGAATGGTTCTCTCACTCTGACCATCGGTCTCTGGATGGTAAGCTGTACTCATATCCAATCGAGTACCTAATGCTTTATTAAGGGACTTCCAAAAATGTGAAGTAAATTTCCCATCGCGATCAGAGATGATCGAAACTGGCACTCCATGCTTTGAGACTACTTCCTTCAAGTACAGTCTCGTCAACTTTTCTAACGTGTCATCTTCTCGCATAGGCAAGAAATGAGCAGACTTAGTGAGACGATCAACGATTACCCAAATTGTGCCTTGACCAGCTGCCGTCTTTGGCAATTTAGTCACAAAGTCCATTGTTATTTTCTCCTATTTCCATTGTGGAATCTCTGGTTGAACCAACAAACCTAATGGTTTTTGATATTCTATCTTAACCTTGACACATGTTAGACTCTTGCTTATATAAGTGGCAATTTCTGCTTTTATGTTGGGCCACCAATACAGCTTCTTAAGGTCCTGATACATCTTATACGATCCGAGATGGATGGAATACTTTGACTTATGCGACTCATGCATAATCAAGGCCCTCAACTCTCCAAAACACGGAATCCAACTTTGATTGTTCAAACATAACGTTCCATCAGCACAGGGTTTTAACTTGTTTATCATGCCATGCAAATCTTCATTGATGAAGTTCTCTTCTTTTCTGGCTTCCGATTGAGCACTCAAAATCTGCTTAGGAAGGTTTAACCCTATAGTCATAACTAAGGCTCAAACTCGTAGCGGCTTGCTTCTTTCCTTTTGAATCAGGGCATCAGCCACCACGTTCGCCTTCCCTGGATGATATCGAATCTCATAGTCGTAGTCGCTCAACAACTCGAACCAACGTCGTTGTATCATATTTAGCTCCTTCTGATCGAGAATGTATTGTAAACTCTTATGATCAGTGAACACAACGCACTTTGTACCGTATAGATAGTGTCTCCACATCTTCAAGGTAAATACTACTACACCTAGCTCTAAGTCGTGTGTAGTATAGTTCTTCTCGTGAACCTTGGGTTGACGGGATGCATAAGCTATGACCTTCTCCTTCTGCATCAAAACCGCGCCCAACCTTTTATGCGAGGCATCGCAATATACCACGAAGTTCTCACTTCCCTCCGGTAAGGCCAATATCAGTGCACTACATAATTTCTGATTAAACAACTGAAATGCAGCCTCTGCCTTTTCTCCCTAATCAAACTTTACACTTATCTAAGTCAGTTTCGTCATAGGTCTAGCGATTTTTGAAAAACCTTTGATAAATCATCGATAGTAACCAGCTAAACCTAAAAATTGACGGATCTCGGTTGGTGTCTTGGGTGACGACCAATCCTTGATTGCCTCAATCTTAGAGGGATCAACGTGAATGCCTTCACTATCAATCACATGACCAAGAAATTGTACCTTCGACAGCCAAAACTCACACTTCGAGAACTTGGCGTACAATTCCTCCTCCTTCAATAATTTCAAAATCAACTTAAGGTGTCCTTCGTGCTCCTTTCTGCTCTTGGAGTAGATCAAAATATCATCGATAAATACAATCATAAATCTATCCAGATACGGTTTGCACATCCGATTCATCAAGTCCATGAATACTGTTGATGCGTTAGTCAAACCAAACAGCATTACTTGGAACTCTTAGTGACCATAGCGAGTCCTAAATACGGTCTTAGGAATGTCTTCCTCTCGAACTCTAAGTTGGTGATAACCAGATCTCAGGTCGATCTTAGAGTAGACTCTTGATCCTTGGAGTTGATCAAACAAGTTGTCAATCCTCGAAAGTGGGTATGGGTTCTTCACAGTAAGTTTGTTTAGTTTACGGTAGTCGATAAACATCCGAAAAGAACTATCTTTCTTCTTGACAAACAAAACTGGTGCTCCCCAGGGTGAGGAACTGGGTCTTATAAATCATCTGTCAGAAAATTCTTGCAACTGAGTGGATAATCTTGCATTTCGGCTGGTGCTAATCGATACGGGGGTCATGCTACAGGTGCATCACCGGGGACTAAGTCGATTTGAAATTCAACTTGTCGAGCAGGCGGCAGTCCAGGTAAGTCTTCTGGAAAGACTTCTAGAAATTCCCGTACGATTGGCACGTCCTTATGTCGCTTCTCCTTCGACTTATCCTCAGCCTTCTTGGATGTAACTTGCGCTAGGTAGACTTGACATCCCTTCTGAATATACTTCTGGGTCCTCGTATACGATATGATGTTCAACTTACTTCTGCCGTCGAAATTATCACCTCAGACTATCAACACCTCATCTCCATAAGGAATACGGACGACTTTCTCATCACAAACGATCAACGCGTGGTACTTCGCCAACCAATCCATACCAATGATGATGTCGAAACTACCAAGTTCTACGGGCATTAGATCTATGTCGAATGGATGACCTAATAATCCTAACGTGCAACCTCTAAGAACAACATTTGTTTCTAAAATTCTTCCATCGGCAAGTTCTACGGCATAACTAGTGTCTAAAGTGGATGGTGCAACATCAAGCAAAGTACTAAAGGTAGACGACACAAAACTTCTATCAGCTCCTGAATCGAATAACATAGAAGCATAACAGTTATTGAGAAGAAACGTACCCATGACAACATTGGAATCAAGGTTTGTTCCTCCTCCACCAATGGCGTAAGCCCTTTCTAGTTTTGTTTCTTGCCTGGTTTCCATGGTTCTGACTCCTCAACTTAGGACAATCCTTCCTGAAATGTCCCGGTCTCCCACACTCATAACAACCAATACCATGCCGATTTCCAACTGCGGCTCCCTTAGTGTTTGGGGTAACAGTAACACTACAATCCCTAGGTGCCCAACCTTCTTACAGTTTCCACACCTTATAGTACACAACCCTTCATGGTGTAACCTGCACTTGTTGCAGTATGGGAGAAACCCAACATACCCCTTTCTTTCATTGTTCCCAACCATGTAAGCTCTGGCCACATTCTGCCCACTAATATTTTATCTCTTGAATGACGTTTGTTGTCCACGGTTATCCCTTGGGTTACTTTCCATCCTTCTCTTATTCTCAGCACTCCTAGCTAAGGATGACAACGGGCGAGAAAAAACCCATAACCCGCCGGTACCCACATCGTGATGGGTGGGTAACCCCATCATTTTTTACCCACGGGTGGGTCGTGGGTGAAAAAATGAACCCACCAACGAGTGATGGGTGGGTGACGGGTAATGTATACCTATCATGGGTAAACCCGTCACACCCTTTAAAAAATACCCACAGTTATACCTTTTAAAATACCCGTGAAGATGTTTTTTTATTAAACTGACATTTATTATATTACTTACACAATTTTTAAATTATTAATAGATATATTTACTATTCACTATTCCTTATTGAGATCCAAAACTATAATAATAATATGAATCATGAAAGTATCAAATATATATACTAAATATCTCAATAATCAAGTCAAGTTCGTTTTACTTGGTTTTGCGATTTTAATGCGCAAGTAACTAGTAGTCTTAGTAATAATTCATGACTCACAAAAGTAGAACTTTATACTTTATATTATGTATTAATGATATTATTAATATATAATTAGTGGATAGTTGACTAATTGTGCGCATATTTATCAATATATAGTAACTTATGCACTGTCACACCCCTAGACGGGACCTAGACGGAACACGTGTCCGGAGGCGTGACTTGATTGCGCATCTCAAGTACAAAGCATAAAGAACGACCTCTAAGGGTACGTTTTGAAAATAAACACCGTTGCATAGATTGAAAATAATAATAATAAGTTTTACATCGATTAAATTTAAAAGATTCAAAGTTTAAAATGCGGAAGCTTAAATAAGTTCAACAACGGTATTTAAAGACATAGATAAATCTTTGTAAACCGGTACAGGCAAATAGACTTCACATAAGTCAATCAACAGCATCCATGCTAAGCACCTGAGAAAAACATGCTTAAAACGGTCAACATAAAGTTGAGTGAATTCATAGGTTTAGTTCAAACGATGTTACAGTGGACCACAAGATATCAACACGTATGCGACAGTTATAACAAATACAACTTCACATAAAAAGGTATTTACGTTGCGCTAAGCTCATGACACCGAAGCTAATTACGTTTATAGCATAGTATATTGCTAGGTTGAAACAAGCCCCCGAGGTAACTGACCAAGACTACCTTCTTAAGTTCGACATGGTATATATCCGTTTATCGGGCACCCCGTGGGTAGTGAGCGCTACTCACCCGGATAGGGATAATTAGTCCCAATAGATCTATTTATAACACTCGCGCTCCCTCGACCGGTCCTCCAGTCAAGAGATTAACGGTTCATGATAAGTGGGGCAGTAGTGGTCTAAACGCTACTTAGGCAACACGTAAACAGGGAAAATCTCACGTAAAGTACTTGTGTCCAGTTTTAAAAGCAAGCAATGTTTCTCACCCCAAGTTATAAAACATTTATTCAAAACGAGTAAAAGAGTGGGGCTATGAACTCACCCTATACGGGTAGTGGATCAAAGGAATCAATCAAGTGAAAATGTATCTCACGGTTCTAGTGACAACCTATCATATAGTTGTCGTTTAAGAATGATGTACAACGAAGTATCCCTTTTTAAAACGTACTTTCGAAATTTATAAGTTTTGACAAGTCTCGACACTTCAAAACATCTTAGAAATTATTTTGTCTTTTAGCGTATTTCATCTTTTAGTGTATTTCGTCCTTTAGTGTATTTCGTCTTTTAGTGTATTTCGTCTTTTAGTACATTTCGTCTTTTAGTGTATTTCGTCTTTTAGCATATTTCGTCCTTTAGTGTATTTCATCTTTTAGTGTTTTTCGTCTTTTAGTACATTTCGTCTTTTAGTACATTTCATCTTTTAGTGTATTTTGTCTTTTAGTGCATTTCGTCTTTTAGTGTCCCGACACATCAACGTTGACTCGATAACTAAAAATGTTGACATAAACTCGACA
>BQNB010158074.1:0-15075 GCA_026074375.1 Tanacetum coccineum
TTCTGTTTAGGGGTTTAAAATTAAGCCCAAAAGTGATCCCTTAGGCTGTTTGGCTATCAGTTTTAGCCAAATAAGCTTATTTGCTCTTTTGAGCTTATAGCTTATTGAATTTGCTTAATTTGTGTTTCATATTGCTTGTTAGGTTAGTTTTTAAGTCTTTTTAGGTTTTTCAGTTGTTGTAGAGCTTATTTGAGCTTATTTGCTTTTAACATAGAATTTTTAAGTGTTTTAGCATTTCTGTCATTTTTAGCTTGATTTTAGCTTACTGCATTTGCTAATTTTTGTCCCTTAGAGCTTTTTAGATATAGCCTTTCATCTGTCTTAGCTTATTTTGAGTTTTCTTAGCTTATTTATGTTCAAAATGCTTAACAGTTTAGCCATTAAGTCTTCTTAGTGTAAAATAGCTTATTCTGTCAACTTCAAGTGTTTATTCTGTGCTTATTTGTGGCTTATATAAAAAGTGTTTTTGTAAAAGTTGCTTATTTTTAGCTTAACTGAAAAGTTGTAAAAAATGGCAAATAAAAAACATTTGGGAGTTGGGGAAGTCACAAGTGAGCAGGACTCGAACCCGGGACCTCAACCCATACTCAACAAATGTTTTAGCACACACACCCTCTACCACTAGCGCCCTTGGGTCTTTTCCGTTAGAAGTTGCACACTTTATTCTTTTATTACCTTTTTGGCCCATTTAGTTATAAGCCCGTTTTAGCTTTTTCACAGCTTATTTTTATAAGCTGTTTCACCCAGCTTATTTTTATTAGGTCTAGCATAGTTCAAGCCATTTTTTGGAATTTTTTCAGATTTTTTATAAATCGTTTAGTATTTTTTATATTTATGTTTTGTAAAAATCGTTTTTAATTCATAAAAAATTATAAAAAAGTCAAAAAATATAATTCTTTTTTAGAAAATTTTCTTTTATCAAATTGGACTTAGGAAAATTGAATTTGCATTTCTAGGGTTAAATTTGTAGATTTTGGATTTTTAAAGAACGTGATTTGAATCCCGTTCTTGTTTTCTTCGTGTTTTAACTATAATTGCTCTCGTTTTAGTATTTCCTTTGATTTTTCTTATAATTTAGTCATTTAGGATTTAGAAAAGGTAAAAAATTATTTTTAGGGTTTAATTTTGACTTAGTTGATAATTTAGACGCGTTTTTAGGATTCCCGATTGCGTTTTTAGTTTAAAATTGTGTTGCTTTAATTGTTTTTAGTGTAGATTGCATTAATTTTCCCTTAGATTTAGAAAACCCAATCAAAATCTTTGTTCCATTCAAGCATCAAATGTCAAACCGTCTTTCGACTTTCCATTGCATTCCTCGTTGGGGATAACGACCCGGGAATATCATATACTACTTCCGGTTTTCATTGATTTTATTGATATTATCCTATTATATATTTATAATTATTTATATTTATATATATTTAAAGGGATAGTTTCGAAACTTATCAAAAGCATTTCTTGAATAAGTGGATACTTCTTTTCTACCATCATGTGAATGGCAATTTCATTGTCCATTAACAAAATATGAATTCCATATGAATCAATTAGTCTCCAGCTTATCAAATTGTATCCATGTTGATTTCTCCAGACTTCATCTTCTTCATCAGGCTCAAATAAGGTCTTCAGATCTCCCCACAGCATCAAGTCATATCCTTATGGACTTGTTGTTACATACCTTTCTTTTATCAGTCTGTGTAGATCCATCACATCCTGTCTGTCAAAATCATCAATCATCTCACTGAAAATCTTGTAATTCTTGGAACTTCCATCTGCCTTGATGATTTGATAATACATAAAATTTTCTGTCAGGATATGTGTCTTCCAATCAACTATTGGATACTTAGTAGACAAAGACTCAACATCCATAGCAAATTCTTCTCCTGGAACTATATCCAAATAAGCTTTAAGTTCTTCCTTTTCTGTATCATCTTCCATCTTTTGCCTTTTTGCACCTTCTTCACTTTGCTTTTCACTTGCTCTTTTCCTGGCAAGTGTTTTCTTTCTACTGCCTCCAGATGGCTTACTACTGTCATCATTTTTCTGTAGCTTTTCTTCTTCAGCAGGTTGCTTTTGTTGAAGATCAAATCCAGGTCTCTTCATCACTTCCTTTTCAATTTCAGAATCCTTAGGTACAAAAGCTTGATTTTGATCCCATACTCTTTCAAATATAGGTCTAATATCTTCATAGCTCATCCCTCTGAAATGACTCTGCTTATATCCTCCCTGATTCTTCAAATACATGCACATGTTCTTCCTTACTTCAGCTTTAGAGAAAGATCTATTTTGTTGTGCATGATATCTGAGCACAGCAGGATCACTCCAATCAATATCATGAGCTTGAGTAGTTTCAGCCACATCTTCTTTCCTTTTATCCAACTCCTTTTGCAATTCCAAGGCTTGTGCTAGATCATACTTCTCTTGTTCTTGCCTTGCTATATCAATCTCTTCTTGTAATTGTTTAGCTATTTCTGCATCCCTGGCAATCCTTTGTCTTTCTTCTTCATTAATCTGTTCTTGCAGTCTAATAGCTTCTTCATGCCCAAGTCTTTCTTGTTCAAGTTGCTTCTTTGTCTTCTTCTGAACAGATTCATCATCTTGAAATGAAAAGCTTGTTTTGATTCTCTCGCGTATTCATCTCTATTGTTATTTACTTGTTCTGGCAAAACATGTTCTATTTTATTTTCCTATATAAACCCTAATTACCATTTATAATGGCTAGTATCTCGTAATCGAAATTCAACAGCGTGTTAATGTCTTGTGATGTAAACATGACAATCACTCGCTACTGGTAGAACCCCAGAAGCAATCAAAGAACTCTTAACTGACGTGAGGGAAGAACATTGGCGGCTCATAGAGGAAGCCCATGCTGCTAGAAACGCTACTCGAGGCAGAGAATCCAAGCAAAATGGATTAGTGATGGTGGAAATCGGAAAGGGCAGAAATGGAAATGTGTGGAAATGAGAATGGTAGAGGCAATAGACCTGTTGCTAGAGAATGCACATACCAGGACTTCATGAAGTGTCAGCCACTCAACTTCAAGGGAACAGAAGGAGTTGTCGGATTGATAAGGTGGTTTGAGAAGATGGAAACAATTTTCTATATCAGCAATTGTCTAGAGAAATACCAAGTGAAGTATGCTACTTGCACACTGTCAAACAGTGCACTAACTTGGTGGAACTCACATAAGAGGACTATTGGGACTAAGGCTGCCTTCGCCATGTCATGGAGAGAGCTCATGAAGTTAATGGCTGAAGTGTACTGCCTACGAAATGAAATTCAAAAGATGGAATCTGAACTTTGGAATTTGACCGTAAAGAATAACGATTTGGCTGCTTATACTCAAAGATTTCAAGAGTTGAATGTGATGTGCACCAAGATGGTCCTCTAAGAAGAGGATCGGGTTGAGAAATTCATTAGAGGACTCCCCGATAACATCCAAGGGAATGTAATTGCTGCTGAACCTATAAAACTTCAAGATGCCGTTCGAATTGCTAACAACTTAATGGACCAAAAGTTGAAAGGATATGCTGTGAAGAATGGTGAGAACAAACGAAGATTGGAGATCAATCAGAGAGACAACCGTGGACAACAGCCACCATTCAAAAGATAGAATGTTATAGGTCATAATGTAGCGAGAGCCTACACGACTGGCAACAATGAGAGAAAACCATATAATGGACTGTTGCCTCTCTGTAACAAGTGTAAGCTTTACCATGAGGGCCCTTGCACAGTGAGATGTAGGAAGTGCAACAAGGTTGGGCATTTGACCCGGGATTGTAAGGTCATAAATTCCACTACTTCTACCTAGAGAGGTCAAATAGTGAATCAAAGAGTTTTTACTTGTTTCGAGTGTGGAAGGCAAGGAAACTTTAGGAGTGATTGCCCAAAGCTGAAAGATCAAAACCATAGAAACAAGGCTGGAAACAAGAATGGAGTTGGTGAAGCAAGAGTAAAAGCTTATGTGTTGGGTGGAGGAGACGCTAACCCCGATTCCAATGTCATCAAGGGTACGTTTCTTCTCAATAACCATTATGCTTCTATGATATTTGATTCAGGTGCCGATCAAAGTTTTGTGCGACTACTTTTAGTACCTTGCTTGATATAACCCCGATACAGGTAGGACAGTTACTATGCTGTCGAATTAGCCGATGGAATAATTTCTGAAACTAATATCATACTTAGAGGTTGTATGTTAGGATTATTAGGCCACCTATACAATATTGACCTAATGCCAGTAGAACTTTGTAGTTTTGACGTCATTATCGGCATGGATTGGTTAGCGAACCATCATGCGGTGATCGTTTGTGATGAGAAGATCGTGCGAATTCCCTATGGAGATGAAGTTTTGATAGTTCAAGGTGATGGAGACGGCAAAGGAGAGAAGTCAAAGTTGAGCATTATATCGTGTACTAAAACTCAGAAGTATATTGAGAGAGGTTGCCCAATTTTTCTGGCGCAAGTGACAAAGAAGGAAATCGAGGACAAGTCGAAAGAGAAGTGACTTGAGGACGTGCCGACTGTACGGGACTTTTCAGAAGTCTTTCCAGAAGACTTGCCTAGGCTACCGCCTACGCGACAAGTTGAATTTCAAATCGACTTGGTCCTTGGTGCTGCACCCGTGGCACGCGCCACACATAGATTAGCACTGTCGGAACTACAAGAACTGTCTACTCAACTACAAGAACTTTCTAACAAGGGATTTATAAGACCGAGTTCCTCACCCTAGGGAGCCCCAGTCTTGTTTGTAAAAAATAAAGATGGATATTTTCGGATGTGTATCGAAAACCGTGAATTGAATAACTTACTGTAACGAATCGAATCCAATTCTAAAACAATGACTTATTTGATCAGTTGCAAGGAACAAGTGTTATTCGAAGATACGAGACTTGAGGTCTGGTTTAACACAACTCATAGAGTTTGTGACGAGGATATTCCAAAGACGGCGTTTAGGACTCGCTACGGTCACTATGAGTTTCAAGTGATGCCGTTTGGACTGACCAACGCACCAGCGGTATTCATGGATCTGATGAACCGGGTGTGCAAACCGTACTTAGATAAATTCGTGATCGTTTTTATTGATGACATCTTGATCTACTCTAAGAGCAAAGAAGAGCATGTGGAACACCTTATGTTAATCGTGGAGTTGCTTAAGAAGGAAGAATTGTACGCCAAGTTTTCGAAATGCGAATTTTGGCTGTCGAAGGTACAATTTCTTGGTCACGTGATTGATAGTGAAGGCATTCACGTGGACCGTAGCTAAGATTGATTCAATCAAGGATTGGGCTTCACCCAAGACTCCGAAAGAGATTCATCAATTTCTAGGTCTTAGCTGGCTATTACCGTGATTATCAAAGGTTTCCAAAATTGCCCAAGCTATGACGAAGCTGACTCAAAAGAACGCGAAGTTTGATTGGAGTGAAAAGGCAGAAGCTGCATTTCAACTGTTGAAGCAGAAGTTGTGTAGTGCACCGATCTTATCGTTACCCGAAGGAAGTGAAAACTTTGTGGTTTACTGTGATGCTTCTCGTAAAGGATTGGGCGCAGTTTTGATGCAAAGGGAAAAGGTCATAGCCTACGCGTCATGCCAAGTCAAGATTCATGAGAAGAATTACACTACGCATGACTTAGAACTTGGAGCTGTAGTGTTTGCTCTCAAAATGTGGAGACATTATTTGTACGACATGAAATGCATTGTGTTCACTGATCATAAAAGCTTGCAACATATTCTTGATCAGAAAGAATTGAACATGAGACAGCGTCGATGGTTGGAATTGTTGAGTGACTATGACTGTGAAATTCGTTATCATCTGGGAAAGGCGAACGTGGTGGCAGATGCCTTGAGCCGAAAGGAACGGAACTAGCCACTACGGGTTCGAGCCTTGGTTTTGACGACTGGTCAGAACCTTCCCGTGCAAATTTTAAATGCTCAGGTTGAGGCGAGAAGAGAAGAGAATTATGGAACCGAAGATTTGGGTGGTATGATTAAGAATCTGAAGCCCAGTACTGATGGAACGTTATGTTTGAGGAATAGAAGTTGGATACCCTGTTTTGGCGACTTGAGAACTCTGATTATGCACGAGTCGCATAAGTCAAAGTATTCGATCCACCCTGGATCAGATAAGATGTACCAAGACTTGAAGAAACTGTATCGGTGGCCAAATATGAAAGCTGAGATTGCCGCCTATGTCAGTAAGTGTCTGATTTATGCAAGAGTCAAGACCGAATGCCAAAAAACATCTGGTTTGTTGGTTCAACCTGTGATCCTGGTATGGGAGTGGGAGAACATTACAATGGATTTTGTTACTAAGTTACCAAAGACGTCGTCAGGTCAAGATGCAATTTGGGTAATTGTTGACCGACTCACCAAGTCTGCTCATTTCTTACCAATGAAGGAAACCGACTCAATGGAAAAGTTGACAAGACAATACTTGAAAGAAGTAGTCTCAAGGCATGGTGTGCCAGTTTCGATTATTTCTGATCGAGATAGTAAATTTACATCTCATTTCTGGCAATCGCTAAACAAAGCTCTAGGTACTCAATTGGATATGAGTACGGCTTATCATCTGCAGACAGATGGTCAGAGTGAGAGAGCCATCCAAACCTTGAAGGACATGCTACGTGCTTGTGTAATTGACTTTGGGAAAAGTTGGGATAGACACCTACCATTAGTAGAATTCTCATACAACAATAGTTATCACACAAGTATTAAAGTTGCACCATTCGAAGCATTATACGGTCGTAAGTGTCGATCGCCTGTCTGTTGGGCTGAGGTTGGAGATGCTCAGCTTACTGGCTCTGAGATTATTCATGAAACCACGGAAAAGATCATCCAAATTAAGAAGCGTATTCAAGCGGCACGTGATAGACAAAAGAGCTACGCTGATAGAAGGCGTAAGCCATTGGAGTTTGAGGTTGGAGATAAGGTTATGTTAAAGGTATCGCCATGGAAAGGGGTGATACATTTCGGCAAACGGGGAAGCTAAATCCTCGTTACATTGGACCTTTCAAAATTCTTGCTAAAGTGGGAACGGTTGTATATCGACTTGAACTCCCAGAGCAACTAAGTCGGGTTCATAGTACCTTTCACGTTTCCAATCTGAAGAAGTGTTTCTCTGACGAACCCGTAGCCATTCCGTTAGACGAAATTCAGATTGATGACAAGCTTAATTTTATCGAAGAACCGGTCGAAATTATGGATCGAGAAGTTAAACGACTAAAGCAAAGCCGCATCCCAATCGTGAAAGTCCGTTGGAACTCAAGGCGAGGTCCTGCGTTTACTTGGGAGCGCGAGGACCAAATGAAGAAAAAGTATCCTCATCTTTTTGCTAACCCTGCACCTGCGTCTAAAGATACGTATTAATCTTTGAAGACAAAGATCTTTTAACGGGGTAAGGATGTCACACCCCGTAAATTCCAGGTCAATATTTTGAACTTTTCCGATCATTATTTTTGACTTTTATACGTTACGTTTGCATCTGGCAGTTTACCGGGAAGTTAACCCGCGTAAATCTGAAAAAACGTCATCGGACGCGTTTCGACTTTGGATTTTGATTATTTTAGACATTATATGAGTTATTTTATCATTTCTAAGTGTTTTGTACTTTACAATCACTTCTGATATTTATTTTTACGTTTTAACTTTTAATTTATGTTTTTCACGTTTTTGACCTAACGAAACCCCGAAAACTCGAAATCTTTTTGTGTAAACTTTAGTTATCGTTCATCTCGTGTTGATAAGTTAAAATTTTCATTCATGACCCTCCTCCCCTCCCCTCTTATAAATTTGGATGCCTAAACCAAACCAAAACAACCATAAGCTTGGAAATTAAATCAAAGACATCTTTTTTTGAAAATCCCATGAATGTGTATAAAAGTGACACATGAGGGAGTCCATCTCATGCACACTTAACCATCTAAGATCAAGACAAATGTTTACTTACACATTTTCAAAGCTTTGGCTAGGAAATTCAAACCAAGATTGTTATACTTGAACCATGGTCCCAAAAATTCCCCTTGGTCCTTGTGGTTGTTTTCGGCCGAGCAAGAGCACACACACACTCTTGTGTGTGTTGGTCACTTGATACTATAAACCATGAAACCCTAGACCATCCTTTGTCCTATAAATACCTCACTATAATATACATTAGGTCATTTATCATTTCCATAGCCTTACCAAAAAATTTCATCTCTCTTTTCTCCCTCTCTAGCTCGGGGCAAACAAACACCCATTTAGGGTTTCTATATCTTTGAGTTTTCTAGCAAGATACAAGACTATTCCAAGTTTCATTCTAAGGTACATTAGGAGGTTTCAAGTATTAGTTGTTGAACTTCAAGGGTGTATCTCAAGATCTAAAAGTTAGAGGATTCTAATTTAATATGTAGTAGTCAAGATCTGTGTTTTGGGTATAGATCTTGTGATATTGCTATCTTTTTTTGGGGGGTTTTTCTTCATTTTTGTAAGCATTCTTGATCTTTCTTTTGATACTTTCCTTTCATTCTTATGAATCTTGTTCATGCTTAAGAATCCATGTGTTTGTGGCACTTTTTATAAAAAGAAATGAATTAATATTTTGTCATCTTTTATAAAAATAGAAGTAATATGTTTATGACTTTGCGATCTTGGTGAGGTGAGTTGAAAAGTGAGTTGCAACAATAGAAATGAAGGGATTATGTTAGTTTTAGGTGTGGTTTGGTTGTGGATTAGTTGTGAATGGAGAATAGGCTAGACTAGGCACTATTGTGAAGTTTGGCGTGATTTTTGGAAGCGTTTGTGAAATACATAGTTGCTGATCCGAAATTGTTTTGAGGTTTTGGGCGACTTAGGAATGTTTTCAATAGGCGTAAAAGTAGTTTTTGGAGAGCTCGTTTCGAATAGATAGTTTTTCATATATTGTACACTAAAATTGGACTTAAAACGGCCAAGTTATAGCCAAATGAAACTTAAAACATTTTTCGGCAAAACCATTTTTACGTAGTGCTGTTTGGAAAATAAAATGAGGTTTTCAGACACTTTTGGACATTTTTGGACTTTCTAAACGTTGGCAAAACATATAAAAACATTAGGTTATTGATTAGAAACATTTGAAATGTCATAAAAATATGTAAATGATGTCGGGATTGATAAATGAGGTAGGATTCCAAAAATAGTAACTTTTATTATGTTTTAGCGAAACGGACATAGAAGTTAAGCGATTAAGACTAGTTAGTGCGTTTTGAAAATATGGAAACTTAAACAATATAGGGGACGGTATTAACGTCTTGAAACTAAAATATTTCCTAAAAATGAAACTTTCTATAAATGGTAACTTTCGGTAAAATGTTGAGATTCAATGAAGAACGTTATAATTTCACTAAGTTATTTTTAATAAATAAAACCAAAACAAAAACACACATGGATGTCTTTCTATATTAAGCGTTTAGTGCTATATTTAGTATACTTTTCGTTTTCCTAAGACATGTTATTTATCTAGGTCGTGGCTAGATTTCTATATCATCTTTCATTTACCTGATTTACCGTTCGCTCATCTTGCTAAGGTGAGTTCATAGCCCCACGTTTTTACTACTATTGCTTTACTACTTTGGGGTGAGAAACATTGCTTGCTTTTAAACATTGGACACAAATGCTTTACGTTTTTCCAATCTTGTTTACGTGTTGCCTAAGTAAATGTTGAAACTTGTATGCCCGAGTTATCATGAACCGTTAGTTACTTATGATCAGTTGGATTGGTAAGTGAGCGCGAGTGTTGTAAATAGATCTATTAGGACTAATCATCCCCGTCCGTGTAAGTAGCTCTTACATGATCAACGGACGTATACCATGTCGAGTGATACGGTGAAGCGCCATGTTGGCACCCGTCAGGGCAAGTTTATTTAGCATTTTGCATGCTCCCATTACATTTAGCCTCGGTATCATGAGCTTAGCGCAACGTAGATGATTTTTATGTGATATTGTATCTGTTATAATAGTCACATGCATTTGGTAAAATTTGTGGTCCACTCTTATATCAAATTCAAACCTATGAATTCACCAACATTATGTTGACGTTTTAAGCATGTTTTTCTTAGGTGCTTAGCTATGGATGTCTTTTCTTGCTTTATGGTGTTGCCTTGCTTTGGACTGATTTTCAAGACTTATTAATATCTATGTTAACATCGTTGTCAAAATTTAAAACCTTTATTCGCTTCCGCATATTATCTATGAACCTATGTAAAACTTTAACTATTTTATTTAATGCAACGATGTTGAATTTCTAAACATACCCTTAAAGGTCGTTCTCTGTATCTTGTGTGATGTATATTATGACGTCACGCCCCCAAACACGTGTTTCCGTCCAGGCCCCGTTTGAGGGTGTGACACATAAGCATTACTTCATTCTCATAGAGCATATATCTAAAATCAAACTCCATTAATAGGTCATGTTCGAGCACTATTGCACGTTATTCTGTGATCATCTATTTACAGCTACTTTTATTTCTATTTGAGGTGACTTCTCGTAGCCCCATTTTGAAACTATTTTTTTGGGAGAAAATGACACTCAAAATCTATTTCAAACTGTTTACTTCTGTGCTAAAACTAATTCTATGCTTTTGGACAATGCTATGTGCCTATAATTGCGTATGTGAATGCTGTTGTATATGTTCATGCATGCTATGGGGTACATAACTAAGAACTATTTTGCCGGCCTATGTAGCTCCAGCTGGTAGGCGATAGGTGCGAAGGACTATTAGCGCTTGGACCATTGTTGAATGGTCGGTATGACTTGATTGCTATGATATTCTATGAGTACTATAATTGCTATTGGATTGCTATGTATACTGCTTGCACTCCGCTCTTATATTGCAATATTGTCCTACTCAAATTCTGGCACAACAATTGGGTTTATACTCTAAACCTACGAGCTCACCAACCTTATGTTGACCTTTTCGAGTATCATTTTCAGGTGATCAGCATTTACAAACTAAAGGTACTTAAAATCAAAGTTAGCAAACTTCTAAGATGCTTTTCTAAAGACAAGTGTTTATTTCTATCCAAGATTGTATTTTGTGAAACTTTATAAATCAAATTTCTTGTAATAAATTATAATGTAATATACTATCTTATGCGATGTCTCTGAAATGTCGCACCTCGTGTTTCCGCCTTAGACGAGGTGTAACAGATTGGTATCAGAGCCTAAGGTTATAGAGAATGTTGATTTTTCCTAAAATAAAAACCCAACTATAGTTAAACTAAAGTTTTCATAAAACCTCGAACAAGATAAGAGTTGACTAGCCTAAGCACTCCATCATTCTTCTTGAATTATGCATAGCCTGATCAACTATGTCTAATTCATAAGGAATCATGAAATGATGGGGGTAGTCTCCTTGAGTCATGCTAGGGTAAACATAAAACCCTAAGATCACCTGAAAATGCCCTGGTCATGAACTTACATGTTGCATATATGTACTTTCACCTTATACACTTACATGCAATTTACTATGCTTACCATTACCTGAATCATTATTGCATACATTTGATTTGCATACTTGTCTTGCTTGCATCTGAGTTGGCCTAAATGTTGTTGTATCTGCATTATATGTCGTCCAGCATGTTTGCCATATTCCTATTATTTGATCACTAATACCTCAATGCCTTGCCATTCATGTTTGCCATGGGCCATACCATAACATCTTGCCCATAAGTACTTATGTTTCTCAATTTCATACACATTTATCTAAATGTAAGCACAGTATATTTGCTATTAATTTTGATATATATTATTTACACAGGTTAACTTATAACACCCTACCGTGTTATCACAGGTCGATGTCTTCCCCACCAGCCCCTACTGACACAAAGACCATCACACCCACTAACGAAGCCTGAGGCTCCCTAGTATTCACTCCTTTCCCTGATGACCCCTACATGCTAGTGAGACAGGCTTACTCACCTACTACTCAAGACACTAAGTCTGAGCCACCGAAGGCCCCCTTAGAGACAGAGGATCCCCAGCCACTATCCCCTACATCAGCACCTCCTTCACCTGACTACACCCCTACTACCCTTCACACTAACGACGAGTCAGATCCCCTTAAGAAATCCGAGACTAGGGTCACTTCACCACACTCCACTACTCCACCAGCAGATCTTACTTCACTACCATCTCCTTAGAGGCCACCAGTTACCCAGAAATCACCTACCCCTACACCTTCATGAGCATTCTACTATTGCAGTACTGCACGGATGGCCGTGTATACACAACCCACCTTGTCTCCTAGATACTCAGCTAAGCTGACTGAGCCGATGGCATTATCACCTTCTTCATTTCGTAAGAGGTACATATCCTCTTATGAGACACCCTCATCATTATCATCCCCAGCATCATTACCAACTTTTACCTCACGAAAGAGATATCAGGGCACTTCTAAGCTTATAGAAGACACAGAGATTGAGAGTGACGAGTCAGAGGACAAGGGTACCGACTCGGAGAGTGAGGAGGCTGCATCAGAGGATCAACAGCAGCAGGCAGTCTCGGCTGAGGATACAGTCGAGGACAAACCATTGGGTTTTGGTTACGGGGCAGCCAGATGCCGTGCCTTAGAGCGAGTCAGGGACACTATGCCCAATACTTACAAGGTGGGACAAAGTTACAGATCCACACCAGATCAGCAGATAGCAAGTAAGATTCCCACACAAACCTATGCTAGGTTTCCTGTCGTACTACATGGGAGGACCCAAAGGACGGTACAGTCTACATGGACATTGAGTGCGATATACCCTATGTTCGTTCACCAGTTCAGACCCTACCATCACTAGTTAGGACACCAGCATCACAAGAGTGGTTCTCAGAGTCCCATCAGTTTCACCTGTTGTTCCTTCACCAGTAGCTACTCCAGCACTCGCCGCAGCACTAGACGAGGGTGACCTACTAGAGATAGAGGCACAACTCAAGCTTCATGGGAGTATACTCCACACACACACACACTGAGTGTCTAGACGCACTGCCACCTAGCCTTTTTGAGGGTTATGGTCGGGATTTCACTAAGTTATTTTCTAGGTCAGCGGCAGTCCGCGAGGAGATCCTCTCACAGCGTGCTAGGCTTAGGAGCCTGGAACGAATTCAGGAGGAGACCAAGATCATCATGGGTACCATATATCAGCCGATTTTGGCCCTGAAGACTTGGGCAGTGTATACGGACGCCTAGAGAGCAGCTCTGTTGCAGTCTATCTATGAGGATCGGCGAGAGATTTATGACTTGAGGAGGCAGCATGCGAAAGAACAACATGAGATGCAGGAGTTGAAGGATCGTATTTCCGCACTTGAGTAGAGGATAGATCAGTGAGAGGTGTAGTTTAGGATGTCATAGCTAGGATTGGCATATATCACACTAAACTGAGTAGCTTCGGTTAGTAGTAGACTTATCTTGAGTTTGTAGTTTTCTTTTATGGGTAGGAAAATTTTGTATCACACTAAACTGAGTAGCTTCAGTTAGTGGTAGATTTATTTTGATGTTGGTAGTTTATTTTATCGGTAAGAGGGTTTATACGAAACTATGGATCTATAGTCACTGATGGTACTTTTACTTGAGTTGTCATATTGATGTTTATATGTGCAACCCATCCCCGTTTGGTTATGATATGACTTACCACACCCCCTGAAAATTTTATATGCTATTTACTTCATTTTAATTTCGACCATTTTGAACAAACCAACACACCTAGGATAAGTTATAATCAACACTTAGATTTTTACTTCTGAAGGAAAGGAGAACGCGAGAAGACCCCATAGAGGAACCTTTTAGAACCATATGGGAATCTGGTATAGGACGGCGTAAGTGGTTAGGATTGCTTAGTAGTTTTGACTTTAAGCACTGACACTATCTTAGGATGACGAACGACCGTAAGAGATCGAGACTTGATGGGTATTCGAGTCGCCACGTCTTACACGTACTCATGAGACGAGCAGCTAGACATCACATCGTGAAGAAATGAGAAAATTCGACTACACCAGGCGTACTATAAACCAAATTTCACTTTCGCCACAAATCGACAACTTTATTAACAGTAATATAAGTTTTCTAAGTTTTTCGGTCAACGATTGCCTTAACATATAGGATTACACATTCGTATGACACACATGTGGTTTAAATTGTTCAACCATACATAATTAAGTGGAAATAAATAAATTGTTTGACCAGAAAGAGTTTAAGCATACCATGATGAGAGAAAACATAAAATGGTGACTGATAAAGTGATTAGTAGGTTTACCAAATCTAGGGTTGTGAGGTGTTAGACGTTTATCTCCTATGGGCCTAATAAATCGACTAGGCGCATGAGAGCAAGGCACTACATACGTCACCACTAAACCACTTGAAGTTGTTAATACAAATAATCTCTAAAAACGTTATTTATATTTTTCGACATCTCAATGTTTTGATAATAACAAAATGCAAAAACGTTTATGATAAAATTAAAATGTTTACAAATTATTAATCGTAAAATTCCATTTCTAAGATTAGTAATCACTTAAGGTATTAACAAACAAATCATTAAGCATGATTAGTGATCAAGAAAATGTTTTTCTCTTATCCATCACATTTTTATAAAACAAATTCACAAAATTAATTATACAAAATATTTTCTAATTAAAAGAAAAGTTTTATTAAAAACCTAAAATTTGAAATTTAAATTTTCCTCCCAAAATGGAAGGTTCCATACCAGATACAACCTTCCCCACAAAAAGACAAAAAAAAGGAGCGTAGTCTACTGGGCGGCCCCCAGATATATCTGAGACCGCCGGAACTGCCCCCAGTGACCTTTGGATTTTCCAGCCTATAAATACTACTCCATTCCTTGCAGAAAATCATACATTTTTGCACGAAATTTTCAGATAACTTTCTCTCTCTAAAAATAATCTTTCTCTCTCTAAATCTCTTGATCACTAACATTCTCAGATCTTGTTTTAAGTGATCTAATCTCTTCTTCTCATATCTTCTCATTCAAGTGCAAGAGAATAATATTCACCAAGAAACGAGTTATTTAGTGATCTCTTCTCTCTTCTTCTAAGTATCAAATCTCTATTGTAATTATTTTGTGTA
>BQNB010158075.1:841-15075 GCA_026074375.1 Tanacetum coccineum
ACGTTGCTGATTCTTACAAGAAAGTTAAGTGGGTTAGTAGTACTGTTTTGGGTCGATCAGAACATATCCATGAAAATAATTATTTGTTTTGGCCCTTCCATTTTGATCCTTCTAATTTTCCTATCTCGATTCAGGTTGGCCTTCATGTTGAGCATGGGTACTTCAGAAGGTTAGCTTGATTTGGTGCTAATATGAGTCTAATTGTCTGGAACAAAATTTTATTATAAACAAGACCAGATGTGACTACGGGAACAAAAAAATTATTATTGACGAGACCACGCGTGATTCATACAAGCAATTTCATCCGTCGAGTACGCTCAAAATTCTCTTTTAACCAACTCCGGCGGAGAAAGGTAAGTTATCTTGACTATTAATGTAGTTTTTGGAACCACAGGCTCTAGCTACAGTTTACATTAGCGTTTAAACACATTACATAGTTATGATGAAACAGTATGATTTTTCTCAAAGACCAAGCCCGGTGCAAAGCACGGGTTCGACATGCCTCGTAGATATTACATTACTGTTATGCAAAGTGTTAGTTTTTAATAACTTTTCATATTTACTTGTTTATTATAAAATTGGGCTTTCTTTGGTATTCTTGCTGTATTTACAAAAAATACAATTATGTTGTTATATGTATAGAACTGAAACATTTTGGGTTGAAACGAGAATTAAGGTTAAGGTATTTTAAATCAAGTTTGGTTCATTTGCTTTCAACAGGAATATGTATAGATTCTTACCTCCCGATTCTTGTTATGTACGTAGATTTGAAATATGAGTTATATGCAGTTGTTGTACATACGGCTTTCACCCTGTGGTCATTATTATTGTTACATACGATATGCACCTGATACAAGGTACGGAGTACAAGTTTGATGACTCCAAGTCTCCAAGGTAAAATATATCATATCTATTTGCAATAGTTAAAATGATGTAATATTGAAGTTGACTTCGAGTTTTAATCATCTCAGTAGGTGACTAGTGTTCCTGAATCTTGTGTCCGTTCAATGAAAGATATCGGAAAGCCACTGCAAGATGCAAAACTAAAGACATAAGAGAAACAATGCTGAATGATTTAGGCGCTTGAAAGGTATTTTATATTTTTTTTTCTTCTGCCAACACATAGATAACTCCACATCCATGAATGTTGGTGAATACATAATGCAATTCCACATCCATGAATGATTTAGGAGCTTTTAAAGGTATTTTATAGCTCTCATTTGTTTAGATCCTTTTTAAGTGTAAAACCAACAAGATTATACTTCAGTGATGCCTTGAAGGTTATTCTTTAGAGATGGCTTCAAGGTTGAATCGTAGATTATAAAAAGACAACTTTTTACTTTATGCAGGTATCATATGTAGACTGTTACAAATAATGGTATTCTTGTTATAAGAACTTTTCAGTTTTACTAAATCTAACTAGTCCACATGTATACTTTAGTAATGACTTCATGGAAAATGGATTTTGATGTTGTTAACTTGTTACGGTAGTACACAACAATCTGTTTCCCCTCACTTATTATTTATAACAGCTATTAGATCTTTTAGTTTATATGCTTGTGAGATTTAGTATTGAATCCTATTCCTTGGGTTTTTGGATATACTATTATTGGAACAGAGGATTGTTTATCAGTGTGTGTTCTTCCTTTTCTCTTTTTGTAGCACTGCATAAAAAATACAAGTCTCACTCAGTATTTTTTTCATTGGTCGTCTCAATGTCGTTGATATCCCTCCTTCATTTAAACTTCCCAAGAAACGTTAAGTATGTTTGTTTTATTATCTGCAAGTGGTTAATGTGGTGTTTTACCGGTTACTATTTTGGTTTAGAGCTTGTACTATGATGGGCATAGTCCAGACTTGCTATGTATTCTTCATATGGCTTGATTCTCAAGTTTAAATACCGGTTCGAGACGTCATCAATTTCATCAAACCCCATTTGTTTTGGTTAGGTTATTCAAAGACAATGCATAATAACGAAACTTCATAGTAATGTCGATGGTGTAATTTTCACTTCCATTTTCGTTCAAGTAGCTGTTAAGTTAGTTTGTAGCTTTTTCAGATATGTTGTTTGAAGGATTAGTTGTAATATAAATCTCAATGTATGAACTGAATGTAAGTTGCATTCTCAATTACTCTTGATCTGAATCAATACATTGTTCAGGTTGCCGGAAAAAAAACTAATCTAATGGGTGGAGTAGCAGCATAATAAGAAATTTTTTTAAATTTTTATTCACATAGAGCCATGTTTTTTGTTAGAAAACTGGGCTCTATAAGAGGTAATAGAGCCCGTTTACAAAACCGGGTTCTATTTGCTTTTCGAATAGAGTCCCCTCCCCTTTAAGCCCCTCTCTAAAACCGGGATTTATGATGCCTTTTAACCGGGCTCTATGTCCCTTTTTGTAGTAGTGAGAATCAAAAAGATAATCAGCAAGCAGGGTACCTGCGCAATGCGGCAGCGGGTACCCTGTGACTATATTTTGCGGCGAGCAAATGTTATTCGATTAAACGTTACGTTTTTCTAACAATAACTGTACAAATTAATGATAATTTAAATTAACATAACTTTAAGCAATAACAATGCAAAATATTTCATATCCAAATAAACATAATGTCCAAATGAAAGAAAAGAACGTAAGTGACATCTTTGAAACATAAGTTAAAATAGACGGGTACCCACGCAGTACGGCGACGGGTCCCCGTATAATTAAATTTTCAAGCAAGCAAATATTTACGTTTTCAAGCACCAAATAATTTGATCACCTATTAATGATCATTTTTAAACTTAATGAATATCAACCTTATAATTAGTATGTTGTTACAATATGATTGGCCATCACTTTTGCAAAGTGATTGAATGTCACAATTTCAGTTGTTATCATTTAGATGATTGTTAAAAGTTTAGAGATGTTACAAGCTAATTGAATATTACGAGTTAAATTTTTCGTATTAAAATTATGGTTTCAAGTTTATTTACAATACATTTAATATTACAAGTCTAAATATATTTGTCATTATAAGAAAGTATGCCAAAATACACAATTGATATACCCTTATAAAACAAATTTCGGATTGATAGAACATTGGCACCCCAATCTTTAATCTTAAAACCAGTTAAACCCATTATCCCTTAATAGCCCATACTTTTGGGTGGAGTCCATCTAGCAGCCTATTTCAACAACGCATTAACCACACAAGTTACCATTAAAATTAGGTCAATATAAGCAAAAAAATTAGGTCAATATAAAGAAAACTATAAACAATCTCAAAACGCCTAATGATCTTGGCACATTCACTGAACAATCCAATTGTTATGATGTTCAAACCGGAAGCAATAGCGATTGGGTCACTATTTTTAATACGGAGGCCCTGGTAAAAACCCGAATTGCCCTTGACCCGATAGTTCACATTCGACCTTCTTCTGTTATATAATTTTTTTTTCTTTTTTCGCTTTGTTTGATCCGTCTTTTAGAGGTCTTTAGTGAGAAGTTTTGGTGGTGTTTTTTTGGTTCTTATTTTGTGGGGTTTGAATGTAAAAGCGGCAAAGTTTCTCAAAAGTGTGAAAGAAACATCCTCTTGTAAGTTTTTAGTGAATCTCTTTTTGTGGAATTTGCTCTTCTTGGACAGTTTGTAAGTCAAATGAATCAATTGGTTTTAGCTCTAGTTTAGAAACATAACTTTGTCCCCGGCAATGCGCAATGGACTAATGGTAGAACACATACAACTAGGGGTGTGCAAGAAACCGAAAAACCGAACCTAAACCCAAAAAAACTGAAGAATCGAAACCAAAAAAACCGAAACCGATTGAAAAACCGATGATTCGGTCTTTAAATTTTGAAAAAACCGAAATTTTTGGTTCGGTTTGGTTTTAGCATTAAAAAAACCGATATAAACCGAACCGATCTTTATAAACATGGGAACAAAAATAAGTTCTAATCGAATCTAAGGGACGATGAATATGCTCCGCTAGATTAACTATATCATGTCAAGTAACTACTCTTTGTTTCATATGCTTTTTGAACATGTTATTCATGACACATAATAATCTTCTCTTCTAGGAGTTTTTTGTGTTATAAGGTTTTTATCGTTGTGTATTCTGTTGCTGAGCTTTATAACACAAAAACAATTTTTTAAGGATTTTATATGGTCATTTATTTTTTATTGTCATTGTTGTGTTTTTTGTTTTTCTTGTTTGGATTGTTTCTTTAAAGTTTTGAAGGTGTTGGTTTATGTTATATTCCAAATCTACTTTGTAAAAGCAAAGCTCGATAAATCGTATAGAAACCGAAAAACCGAAAAACCAAACCGAAACTAAACCGAAAAACCAAACCGACACAAAACCGAAACCGAATGGTTTCTAAAAATCAAAACCAAAATTTTTCGGATTTGGTATCGTTTTAAATGGCAAAAACCGAACCAGAACCGAACCATGCCACCCTACATACAATACGCAAAACGCACATAATGTTTTGCACATAATGAGTTCAAGTCCTTTGTTTGTGTCACTTTAATCTTGTGTTGAGCGATTTGCTTCTCACTTGTCTGCTTTGAGACCGACCGATGAAAGTTCCGCATTGGACTAATGGTGTTACACATACAACGGAAAACAGACATAACGAGTTCAAAACCTTTCTTTGTGTCGTTCGCGATTTGCTTCTCACATGATAGCTGTGAACCGGCTGTTTTCCTGGCGTGGGAGATCATATGCACATAGTGGAAGTCAAGGTTTTAAGGATCCAAAAACTTATTCTTTTCTGGAAGAGTTGAAATCTGGTAAAGGTCGCAGGCTTGAGCTTTCTGATATTTTTGGTCACAACGTGGAATTCTGGTGAGTGCCAAATGAGTTATAGTAAGCCAACTTTCTTTGGTTATACGATATATAATAATGTCATTTGTAACTATAAATGCAGTAGTGATCAACACGGAAGTCGATTAATCAACAGAAGTGGGAAATATGTAGCATTGAGGAAAAGGAATTTCTATTTAAATTAGTGACAAAGACCACTTTTGTTTTAAAAAAATATTTGTGTGTGTGTGATATGAAATGGTACGTGTGAATTTGTATGATGGATGCGGTTAAACATTTTTAATAATCATTATTGATAGTAATGATTATTAACGGTTACGTGTTTTTAATAATAATTATTGGTGGCGGTTATAATGATAAATTAAATAGGCTGTTATAATGTTATTATTGATAACTATCAAAAAAACAATATTTCCTAAAGAAGAAATGTTTTTTACTTAAAAATTTTAAGACTTTTAAAATTAGAATGGGCTAAATGCTTTATAAAGTAGTAGAGATTATATAGAGTATTTTTTAAAATTAATTAAAAGCCTTGCACTAACGTGCATCAAAATAGTGAACACAACAATATATACTTTTCTTATGTGATTTTTCTATTGGAAACATACTCGGATATATTGTTGGATAATTAAAGTTGAAACATATTTTCGTTAATGACTATTTATCACCCTTTTTAAAATTTTCAACTAGCTCTATGTGAATAGGAGGAGACATCGTTCAGAGGTCCACCTGAAGACAAAGAGGGTTGAAACCAGTTTGATAGTGTCAAGCGTCGTTCAACAACAGCCGAAAAACGTGAATGCTCGGCTTACTAAATATGTAATGAACAAACTTTGAAGCACTCTGGATTGGTTATTAATGAAGTAATGATGGTATCTTAGGTGTAATCAACATTTCATATGTTACGGCATATGTTTTTTTTTTTTTGAACAGTCAAAAAAGACTTTTAAATTAAAAAGGCTAGAAAAGAAACTACAGACCGATATATCACGCAAAAACGATCACAAACAAAGAACGAAAAGGAACAGAAACTCTAACGAACGAACCTGCAAAACAACCAAAAGGCTATAGAATAAGAAAGATCCCACCTATGGCGCCAACTTAATTAACTTCCATGAACGAAACCGAACAACTACATCCGAGGCATCCATCACCAAAAAGTGATCTAACCGGCATCCTTTGTTTGTCTCGATAAGGCAATTATGAGAGAAAGCTTCTTAAAACGTTGTCATAATAACTCCAAATCTGAAGATCGCTAGAAATAATCTTATCCACGAACGTATATGCCCGCGAGAGAGAACAACTCGTGAATATTCCATTGGGGTCTCTTATAGCTCCTCGTTTAATCAGAATTCTAAATCTCGTCACTAGATAGAGGACCAATAAATCAATCCACGAAGAACCAGACTCAACAGCAATATTTTAAATCATTACCCGGGAGAGTAGATGGAGGCGCAATGAAAGAGTCTTTTTCAGGAGCAATGAACATTCGTAACATCCACAATATCATCAGTGGAACCTTACCTACAATCACCCTGGAATAACTCCAAGAATCTCACTGAGCATCATCTTCCCAAATTCTTGTTTCCATGACAATCCTTAATACATCCATCCATTATACAAGACCGAATCAACACAATCCGCCATTCTTCAAAGGAGTCCACAAACACTTCCACCCCACGAACTCCTCTCTCGCAAAACCCGACTAGAAGCCGACACCAGAATCATTGTTAACATACTTAGGGGAATCTGAAATCACAACTATCGACATCCAAATGCCCTCATTTTTCCAAACTTTCCATCCCAACTAGGACCCTCTGCATCCTTCCTTTCCAAAGATTAGACTCGGAATTGACCTCCATCATTCAATATTTGGCGCACCAATATGCAAACTCAGTAGCGATAAAACGATAAGGTCCGATTACGATATGAAACTCTAAAGACTCTATCACAACGATGCAAAGACTCTGTAAGGACCCAACCTTAGCCCAAGAGACAATGTCCCGCTCACTTACTACCATATCCCGTAAACACGCTGCTCCCCACCGACCACCAACTCTTAAAAACCTCTGGAGCCCATGATGCCATGGCAAGACCCAACCAGATCTAGTCCAAACACATCTTCTCCTGGAATAAAATCGTGAGAAAACATCTTTGAACCTCCAAAAATATCTCTTTTAAACGCCTTTGAAGTCTTGAGACGCTTTCCACTTGATCATAGAGTCGAATTCAACCAAACCCAAGGTCCCCCAAACATATCTAAGACCAACATTATCGAATCCCCAGACGACATATGGTTTCAGAAGCTCTGAAATAACACTTAAATCTTAAACTTTAGCAAGAATACTACGCTCCATACCATCCAAATCAATACAATCGTCTACCGAGATAGACATCACCAGCTCATTACCTTTACCCCCTTCCGTATATACCAATGATACAATCCACAAACCCCCGACAGATTCTGCTCCAGCATTACATGAAACCGTATTTTTGGCCCCGACTTGTCCACTGATTTGTTGCCCAGGACCGCTTTAGCATACGAGTTAAAAGACTGAAAAACATTTTCGTTGATACTAACAGATTGAGAGTTCGAACCTACACTGGGTTTGCCGTCCCTAGAACGTTCCACAGGTCTATTATAAACAAATATTTTTGTGTGTGTGATATGAAATGGTACGTGTGAATCTGTATGATGGATGCGGTTAAACATTTTTAATAATCATTATTGATAGTAATAATTATTAACGGTTACGTGTTTTTAATAATAATTATTGGTGGCGGTTATAATGATAAATTAAATAGGCTGTTATAATGTTATTATTGATAACTATCAAAAAAACAATATTTCCTAAAAAAGAAATGTTTTTTACTTAAAAATTTTAAGACTTTTAAAATTATAATGGGCTAAATGCTTTATAAAGTAGTAGAGATTGTATAGAGTATTTTTTAAAATAGTGAACACAACAAATATACTTTTCTTATGTGATTTTTCTATTGGAAACCTACTCAGATATATTGTTGGATAATTACTATTTATCACCCTTTTTAAAATTTTCAACTCAGCTCTATGTGAATGGAGATATTGTTTAGAGGTCACCTGAAAGGCAAAAGAGGGTTGAACCAGTTCGATATGTCAAGCGTCGTCAAAACTGCCGAAAATCGTGATGCTCGCTTACCTAAATATGTAATGAACAAACTTTGAAGCACTCTGAATTGGTTATCAATGAAGTAATGATGGTATCTTAGGTGTAATCAACGTTACATATGTTACGGCATATGTTAACTGTTTGAATCGACATTTATGTCGTTGCGTAAGTTTTAGTCGAAATATTCGTACCAAATTTGCTTTTGTTTATGATCATGTCTCTTTCACGTTCTATTTATATGTTCTTTGATACATGTTAAGGATTTTTGTTTGAGTCGACTTATTGCATGTTACAGCCGTTCACAATTACATTTTGATATTTTCACGTTCTATTTTGAACGTTACACGAAAAATTACGAAAATCTCGTATATCGTTAATTATCGGCCGCTAGGAATTTTCGTCACTATGCGCGAGTCGTCTTGTTATTTTTAAATAACACTCAAGAACACAAACCCAAATTTTTTTAGAAAACTTTGAATTTTGCTCTCATTTTCTCAAAACTTATTAACTTTTTGTTAATAATTATCAAAAACATTCAAACCACAAACCCATATTTATTAAAATGTACCCTTGTCTTCTTTCCTAAAACACCAACATATGA
The DNA here is from genome assembly GCA_026074375.1 of Tanacetum coccineum. NCBI lineage: Eukaryota > Viridiplantae > Streptophyta > Magnoliopsida > Asterales > Asteraceae > Tanacetum > Tanacetum coccineum. The sequence goes on from BQNB010158075.1 coordinate 9,396, forward strand.
TCAAGGATAAAATCGTAAAATCATTCCCCGGCAACGACGCCATCTAGCTTGTTGAGATATTTATCCTTGATCATATGGTGTGCCCTTTTGTTAGGTTTTGAGCAACCCAAAATTGAGGCAATTTTTATGAATAAAAAAAGTTATTATTTCAAATTTTGCAAAAAAAATATATATAAAAAATATATTTGTTCTAAAGTAAGCAAATAAAAATAATAAATGATCAATTTTTTGAGAGTCTTCGAACATTGAGCTTTTTAATAACGTCTTATTTATTTTCATAGCAGTTCTTGTTTAATAAGATATGAGATTAATTAGAATTCAAGTTTTTGTTTAGCTTGATGTTTTTGATGATTTTGCTTGAGGACAAGCAAAGCTTAAAGATGGTGATAGTAATGAAATCACGTATATATATATATATATATATAATTTATTATAAGTAAAACCCAAATTTATGTTTAAATAAATAACAATATTATGAGTTTTATTGCAAATGTTACATCTATTTGTTATTTAATTTATTGGGTGCGTTCTTGGGTGCCTTTTGGTCTAGTGGTATATGTGTTCTCCACCAATAATTGTGAGACATATATTATGAGATTGATGGTATAGGTGTTAAAAATTGTTGTTCTAGAAAAAAAAAAGATAAAAAGCAAAGATAATGATTATTGAAGATTTGTGAGAACTTAAATGAAGCCCAAGAAGAAATTGTTGCAAGCTACTGATTCAAGACTAAATAAACTCACCACATCTATCAATTATCTATAATATTTATCTATACTCCTTATAAAGAAGATTTACCCAAATGTTAAAACTAGAAATCTAGAAAAATTGAAAAGTAGAAAACTAGGAATCTTGAAAGTTGAGAACACTAATTTAGGCAATGTTGAAACACTAATACACATTGAGAATACACATTACTACACGAAATTAATATTAATACACGGAAGAGATTAATACACGAAAGAAATTAATTTAGGCAATGTTTTAACACAAACAAAATTAATACACAGAAGAAATTAATTTAGGCAATGTTGAAATACGAAATTAATACACAAACGAAACTAATTTAGGCAATGTTGAAATATTTAAATGGAAACTTACTTTATATACAATCTCGTATTAATACACAAACGAAATTAATTGAAATATACAAAACGTCACTTTTTATAGATATGATCTTAATACTTACCGTACTTAAAATAGATCAAAAGCCTTCAATGCAAAGATTGATTCTTAATTAATTTTAATAATACTTATAATTCCTGGTCACTTTCCATGCAAAATTTCAATCAAGTTAACTTCGTGTCAAAATGCGGTATTTACTTTTTTTAGAATGACGACGATTTTCATTATAAAAGTAGCAAAACGCTAGACAAAAATATACAATTACATATAAAAAAATATATTTGAATAGGGTGTTGCAACAAGCAGCCCAATTTAAATTATAGTTTGCATCTACTAAGGGCATCCACAATGATGAACCTTTTAAAAGGTTTATAATCTTGCTACCTCTTACAATGTCATTAATTTACAAATTATAAACATATTCTCACTATGGATAAAGCTTTTGAGGTTTATAGTTTTTTCAAACAAAAATTAAATACTATCAAGGTACATAAATTCTTGGACCTCTTCAAAATCTTAGACCTTTTCATGCTACATGAAATGGTTCCTTACAATTGTAAAAATATTCTTGGGCCTCTTCATAAGTTTTTAGACCTATTCTTGAAACACCATAGTAGATGCTTAAATCAATGCGGTATTCATTAATTGTTATTTTCAAAAACCTCACTTAAAGAAATTACTATGTCACATGTCAAGATGGTAGCCTCAAATGTCGTGTGTCTAGAAGATTTACGCGACGATAACGCGCATTGTTTGTTATTATCTCATAATTGATGTAATGTTTTATTTTCAGTTTTACTACATATTTTTATATGTTCTTTGATATATGTTATATTTTTTTGCTTGAGTTGAATTGAGATGACCATATTTTAGATTTTTATAGAAACTACCCAAGAAATGAACAATTTAGGAGGTTGATAAGATGCTCGCTTAATTTTTGTTAGTGTTATCTTTTTAAGATCTATCGATGTGCAAATGTATTGACAACAATAAAATCGTGAAACCGCATCTTGCTGAATGTTCTTGATCGCTGACATGCGTACTTGAGCAGAAAAATGAAAAGATTCCAAGACTCTTTAGATCATCTAGAGGTTAAGTATTTAGAATCATGTCCTTCCATTCGAAACATGATGCTTATATCATACCAATTCTTGGTGGCAATTCTTGATTATTACATGTGTTTTCTATTGATAAGTGTAATCTCTCTATATTCTAATGCATAGTTTGATTTTAAATCAAAGTACGTACATCGGGAATGCCACTTTTATTTTCTACCATTTTTAAGGTATAAAAATTTTCCTATAATTGCCTTTAATATGAACTTTAAAAATGCACAAATGATCAATGTATCATTCATTGACATGATGGTGATGAATCAACAGAATGAATCATTGCTTGAATAATAAGGTCGTCCTTAGAATTAGGACTTAATTCGTTTGAGCAAAACTTAACATGTATTGGAGTGAGCATCGAATATATAATATATGGAGACAAGTTTATAAATATTAAGCAAACAAAAGTGAATTACAAACATAAAAGAAATAAAAGAACATGCAATGTAAATCCAAAATTAAGCCATGTAAAAAGAGCAAAACTATTGAATTTTGCAACATTGTAGTTGTACTTGAAATAATTAGAAACAATAACGTGTAATTAACTTTATACGTAATTAAAGAAATGTCTTGGAGTGTACATTCAATTTTGTAACTATGTGATTCTACATGTAAGGACATTAAATAAATATTGAAAATGTCTAAAGGTTATTTGCATATGGTAAAATCTACTCCTCACTTTTGAATAAAAAGTCAACCGCACTAAAATAATTTTATGTTTGATTAGCATAAGATATGCAAATAAAATAGTGATTGAGGAGATGATTTCAACCCTACCAAATATATCTTTCACACATAATAAACTCATACCACTTTTTATAGATATGATCTTAATACTTACCGTACTTAAAATAGATCAAAAGCCTTCAATGCAAAGATTGATTCTTAATTAATTTTAATAATACTTATAATTCCTGGTCACTTTCCATGCAAAATTTCAATCAAGTTAACTGCGTGTCAAAACGCGGTATTTACTTTTTTAGAATGACGGCGATTTTCATTATAAAAGTAGCAAAACGCTAGACAAAAATATACAATTACATATAAAAAATATCTTTGAATATGGTGTTGCAACAAGCAACCCAATTTAAATTATAGTTTGCATCTACTAAGGGCATCCACAATGATGAACCTTTTAAAAGGTTTATAATCTTGCTCACCATCATCAATGTCATTAATTTAAAATTTAAAACCTAAATTCTCCCATGGATTAAAGCTTCTTGAGGTTTTAATAGTTTGTTCAAACAAAAATTAAATACTATCAGGTAACATACATTCTTGGAACTCTTTAAAATCTTAGACCCTTTTCATTTTGCTACCATAGACATGAAAGTGTCCTCCCTATGGTAACAAATAGTCTTGAACCTCTTCATGAATTTTTTAGACCAATTCTTGAAACACCATACGTGAATGCTTAAATCATGCGGTATTCTTTAATTGTTATTCAAAACTCACTTAAAGACATTTCTATGTCACATGCAATGATAGCCTCAAATGCGTGCGTCAAGACGCGACGATAACGCGCATTGTTTGTTATTATCTCATAATTGATGTAATGTTTTATTTTCAGTTTTACTACATATTTTTATATGTTCTTTGATATATGTTATATTTTTTTGCTTGAGTTGATTTATCGCATGTTACAACCGTTTGCAATAACATTTTGATGTTTTCACGAGACGAAACACTTACCACAGTATCACATATCTTTAATTGTCTGCCGTTAGAATATCACATATCTTAATTTCTTCCTTATAATTCACACTTAAGTAAGTTATTTGTACTATGATGGCGTCTAATATGTTTTTGGCGAACGTACGATTTTCATAATGTATACAACGAATTAAGTAGTTATAAAATTTTGCCATGTAGTTAGTCGTAATAATAAAATCTGTAATAGTACAAATAAATTCTATTTCTCACAACGTAAACACTAAAGGCCCGAAGCAATGCGCGAGCGCAACTTTCTCGGTGATATTAGCATAGATGGAAAAAACGGCGTACATGAATGTCGTATTGCTGTTGGGTTTTTTTTGCTGGCCTTCGTTGTCTGGAAACACTATTTTGGGATGTCATTTATTTTGGGCTCGCTTTTACCCTTTTAGTAGCTAACTATTAAGATATTATTTGACGTTTATAATCACATAACACATGAACACGTATTTGCTCACATGATATTCATAATTGTTGGAAACACTATTGAATATAAATTACCATACAATTATTAGGTTGTCATATGTTATTCCTTTGTAAGAAAGCCATTATAAAAATAATAACGTGTATCGACTTACTAATATTCTGTTTGGACATTTCTATTTTGCCTTAAACCATAACTTTTTTTCTAATTGGCCATTATTGCATATCGTTAATTATCACAATTTTGCATATCGTTTTTTATTTTGACCCACACAATTCTGTTATGAACGTTACACGAAAACTGTACCACAATATCGCATATCCTTAATTATCGGCCGCAAGAGATTTTCCGTGCGTGCACAGGTATTCGCCTATAGATAGCATCTTGATCTCGTATGCCTTTGTTAACTAATATGTAAATAGACATTTATGAATGTGTGTAAATGTACGAGAGTTTGTTACGTTCATTCATTAAAGTGAACAAAATTAACGATATTTACTTGGTTTATTTTATTTTTCTTTTTTTTTAGAACGACAAACTTTTCACACGTTATACCATTTATCTCATAATATATTTCATAAATGCCTCTAACAAAGTTTAACCCAACAACTTTTATGTTGGTGGAAAACACACGTACCTGGTTCATTAAGTAGTTAATAAACATTAGTTTCGTTTACAACACATCTAAGTTTGGCCGGCTTAATGATACCAATTGACCGTACATACATTAATTTTTTATTATTTTAATCGAAAGTCGAAACAATCAATTTTAAAGGCTAAAACACTTCAGAGTGGCGATATGAGATATTTATAAATTCGAAGTTTGGTCAAGAAGATATATTAAGATAATTTTGTAGATCTTAATGTGAAGTTAGTTTTGATGTTTTTTTGACTCGGTGTAATAAAATGACTTCAAGACCACAAACACACACACACAAAAAGCACACATTACACGATTCGATGAGCATTTTCCTCATCTAACACGTGTCGAATGGGAGCACCATGACAAGAAGGATGCGCCCTCCTTGTCCGAAAACTCGGTGTCACCCTTTTATCATGCCCGATCTTATTACTGTTAGCCTAATATGTCCTACATTTTTTACGTTAACAAGGTGTTTTAGTATACCCTTTCATAATATTTGGTTTAAACTAACATTAAAATTCTACTTAACAAACAAATAATGATTTTATTACAACATGGTTACAACACCTGTTCTTTATAAAATCATTATAAAAATTACACAATAGAGCTTTAAAACGACAACGTTTTTACCTGGCCCAATTCCTTGGCTTCCTGAATGGCCCA